>CAHIKZ030003575.1:0-79117 GCA_903632075.3 Acanthosepion pharaonis | reverse complement strand
AAATTTGTTTTATTAGGTTATAAATTTAAATATTTCAAACATGCTACTAGGATACAGCCACTCCTCACTTAGTCACTTACCTGTTTAATGCTCCCCTTTCTCCTTGGACTTATGATCAACTAAAACAAAATTTATGCATAAGTTTTAAAAAGAATCATCAGTTCCCAGAATGTGGGACAATCCTGCATTTTATGGAACAGTTGGCAACCTTATTTATCGCTGTCATAAAATACAAATATTTCCACTTTTCTTGAAATTTCGTTCTCCTGAACAATTTTCTTTTTCTTTGACATTGACATTTTTTTGTTTCAATTATGTAGTTAATCAAAAACAAGTCCTTAAAATTTCAGTTTATTTAACTATATTCACTCAAAGCTCTTTTTAACAAAGTTTTGTGTTTGTGTTAGTTGTCTTTCACTGCATGTACTACATCCACCCCAATATGAGATCAAATCTATTCTGCCTCACATTATGAAAAAAATCCTCATTTTCTGTTATACACGGTGGTTATCTGTTGCTTATTTATTTATCTGTACCCACTCCACCAAATGTTATCAAATCTATTCCTCCTCTCACTATGAAAAAAAAAATCATTTTCTGTTGTATTTGTAGTCTATCTGCCATCTTGGCTACAGCCCCACACCAATATGAGTAGCCAAATCTATCTCTTCTCACCTTATAAAAAAGAAAACTTTCCATTTCTTAATATCTGAGTTAGTTTTATCACTCCTCAATTGCCTGTCCACCTCCAATAATTCCCTGAAACAAGTCTTGATCATTTCAGTAATATTCTTATCAAGAATGTTATTTTTTCTTTTTTTTTTTTTTTTTTTTTTTACTTTATATAAAAATTCAATGCTTATTTCCCTAATATGAGTTGTCAAATTGATTTTTCATAAAATTAAAAAAAAAAAAATAGAAACCAAGTGAAATACATTTGTACTCTCTTGTAAAGTGGTGTTGGGTAGATTGAGTTTTCTTCCTTTCATTGAAAAGGAACTAGAATAGACCTTGCTAATCTTAAAATTGTCTGTACCTGGTGGGTAGGTCAAAGTTCAGTACTGCTACTGCAAAAGTATAGAATGAGATGGACAAATTTATTAAACTTATTAAAATTTTAGAAAAATATTGGTCATAAAATGGTTCCTCTAGGCTGCAGAAAGATAGTTTACAGACTGCATATTTGAGACCCCCCTGATTTACAGTATACAACCCAAAGTAATGTATAGAATATAGAGCTGATTTTTTTAATTTAATTTACTGTTTAGTACATTACTGTAGTGTATGAACATTTAAAAATAAATTAGAAATGTTAGAAATGTTGCAGAAGTGATATTAATACTATCTGATTGGTTTTGATTTGTTTCTGCAGAACAGCTCTTCAACCACTATGGGGTTATTTAAAAGGCCAGATAATGGTTGTGTATGAATTGTTGTTGTTTTGGGTATAGCTTGATATTATAGCTTTGAGTATGGGTTAGTTGGTGTAAGTTTTTTTTTTTTTTTTAATTAGTTATTTACATATAGTATATCTGAAATCAGTTACAACTTTTCACTTACTGACCAGATAGTTGAAACAGAACCTTGTCATTAAGTGGCTGTATTTTCTTTTGGCTATGTACAACTGAAGAAAATATTTGAATTCATCAGAAGCTCAAAAATTAAAAATTAAAAAAAAAATTAGTTGTATTACTACAAATGTTACTTTTAGTTGATAACTATATTTGAGTAGACATTGTTTTTTGGCGGGTTTTTACACAGTTTTATTTTGTCTATTGGCCTATACACTCAAGAAAACTTAATATTCTATTCAAATAGGGTTATTCACTAAAAATAACATTTGTAGTAATAAAAATATTATTTGTATATACAGTTTTACCCACAGGAATTCTTCAGGGGTCTGTTGTCATACTCAATATCAGTCTTTGTATTTTGTACCAGGTATAGATTGTTTTCATTCCATTTTCCATGATTAAAGGATATTTCATATCAATTAATACTCACTTGTCTTATTCACCTTTGTAGCATTTGTCTGCTTCTTCCACTGAGCCAGAGTATGCGACTTTTTAACACTATCAAACCCAGAGATTGAACTCCTAATTGCCAGGGAACCAATTATGTTTTATGCAGTGCATTAATTTACTAGTGTCTCCAGTATTCATCTCTATACTTGGTCTGCTGAAGTTGTCAGTGACTACCATGTGCATTAATACTTTTAATCAGTGATGTTCTCTATTATCTTAATTTCATTCAACAGAGGATTAATAAACATCTTTTTACTTCCATATATGATCAGCCATACCCGATTTTAATTACTTTTACTGTTTCTCCACCTTTACTTTTAGGAAGCAGTTGATTTCTATCTTGTATTTTTTGCCACAACTATATAGGCTGGAATAAACATGATTTCTGGTCTTGGTTTCTTCCAAGGAGGAAGGTGTTTCCATAGAGATATTTCAAATATAATTCTGGAGACAAAAAATGAAATTAAAATGAATTTTAGCAATTTGGGTTATTGAAAAGAATATTTATAATGTTTTATGATTAGTATGAATTTTGTTATTTCAATAAAATAAATATTATTAGTTACTTGTTAATATTAAGTTTAAAAGTTTTCAATATGTGCTTATAGTTTTGATAAATGGTTCAAGAACAATGAAAATATTATAAATGGTAGTATTCTGACAATTGGATGCGAGAATTATTTATATAGATAAAAAATTCTGTAGTGATACATTTCTTTCTCTATATTTTCATTTGGCTGATAATTATTTTATTTTCAGTAGATGATAATTTTATTGGTAGAGGTAACTTAGTAATGATATTATGCTCATTAAGCTTAGAATTGTTATTTTTCTTGTACCCAATTCTGGATTGTAGACATTATTAGCATTTTTCTTTGTAGGAGTGATGTATTGCTTTACCTTTTTTTTTTAACCTAATCTCTTGCAAAGCTTGTCACTTAAATATGATAAGATGTATGTTCAAAATTAGTATAATTTGTTAATTTAAAATTAACCTCATTTGTTAAATTAAAATTCACAAAATTAGAAGTGTGGAATATATCATGTTATGCCAATAATCTAGTTTCATTAAGAAAAAAAACATTTTTAAATATTTGAGCAAAGCAGTAACTCTATTTCAGGCATCACACGTTTGTTTATTTTGCATTTATCCATCCCTCCAAAATGAATATCTGGGCACATATGAAGTTCATCTCACCAGTCCTTTGTTAGTGTAATAGTAAGTTTGGTTCATATTGGATACCCTACTATTGGGATCCTATGCCAAGGCATGGTAAATATCTATCAAAAAATCTTTTAAAAATGGAAATCACTGAAAATTTATTATAGTATGGATATAAATATATTACCAATTATAACCCATAAAGTTTAACTTAGTAATTATAAAAACAAATATTTGCCTTATGATAAACTTGTTTGCATCCCTCCAAGAAATTAAAAACTACATTAAAATAGGCTTTGACTTTTTCCCCTCCTAAAATACATTGCTTTTGAATAAAGATTGGAAATTATATGCTTTGTTTTGCTTAAATAGTATATCATTACTTTTCTGGGTTACTTAAAATTATAAATCACAAAATTATCCAAAGGAAAAAGATTTAGAATTTGATTAATTTTCTTCATGGAAAAATATCTTTTATAAAACTTAATAAAAACAAGAGAAATAATGGGTGTATGCTTTCAATAATGTATTTTAAAATATAATTAATACTTGTAATTTAAAGTGTTAGGTGAGTTTGTAGTTGTGCTCGAGACTCACTCCTGTCTCACATTTTCCTTGGTTATTTAAACAAAGACCTATAATGACACATATGCTTTAATAAAAAAGTACACTTATTCTGAATTATTTTTCTGTGTATCTTAATGAAATTTGTAATCAAGATTTATATATAAAAATATTTGAATACTCATTAAGCTGGGTAATAATCAGAATTACATATATCTTGTGCCATCAAATACTATAGATATAATCAATTTACACTTGCTAAATTTTTATTTTCAGCATACAAATTTATGCTCACCCATTGAGAACTTGAGTTGGTGGCAAATACTCTAGTACAGTAGCGTATTTGCTTTGTATGTCAATACTGCTTACATTCATTTCACTCATTAAATATTAACAATTTTAAAACTTAATTTTCTATGTTGCTGAATAATTGCTTCCTCTTGTAATACCATACCATCATGCAAATATCATGTCACTTTTTATTGTTTTTGTGTTGTTCCACTGCACAGCTTTCTTTGTTTCAATATTGTGTTGCTTCTGTTCCACCAATGTCTTCTAATGCCTTCTCACTCAATAATTTTTGGCACTTGTATAAAAATAAATTATCCTTAATGTCCTTTGTTATAAAAAGGCTATACTTGTATTATTCACTCATGCCTAGAACCACCTTAGAAAATTTAA
This sequence comes from Acanthosepion pharaonis, assembly GCA_903632075.3. Taxonomy (NCBI): domain Eukaryota; kingdom Metazoa; phylum Mollusca; class Cephalopoda; order Sepiida; family Sepiidae; genus Acanthosepion; species Acanthosepion pharaonis. The sequence goes on along the minus strand of CAHIKZ030003575.1, from coordinate 74,686 downwards.
AATATAAGCATGTAATATAGTTATTACTTTTGTTATAGATAATTTAGATGATTTTGTAAAAGTGTATCAAATTTTGAGGAATATCTTCAATATTAAAATTATTTCTGTTTTTTTTACTTTGCTGATGATAAATTTAATTTCAAAATATCTGCTTTTGCAGTTACAGATTTCTAAAAAAAAAAAAAAGATGATGTAAAATGTATATTCTTATTTTTAATATATTTTGGTAGTTGTTGAAGTGATATTTTTATATTGAGGTATCAATGCCACTAGATATGTTTTCAACAAACTGATACAGAACAAAAGCTAAATGCAAGGCAGGCTGAAATTTTATAAAACATGCCATAGGAATAAAATAACAAAGGCTTGTATGTGGAAAGGTACACCTTTCCATTGACCAGAGAATCCACATGTCTACATTGGAAACAAAAAGGAATTACTTAACATTGCCATGATGTAAGGAAATGCTGTAGTCAATGGAAAAGAAAGAATTGATTGCATCTATAGGTGCTGATTGACTGCATGTAAATTGTTGGCTTCTGATGCTGCTATTACTACCATATCTTTTCTACAGCCAATGGCTTGTGTCATTGGGCCTTATTTACTACATTTCTCAGTGAAATAGTTGGAAAACAATCACAAGAAATGAGCTTTTTCTTCCCATGAAATCTAGGGACATAGATTTTTAGGTTATTTGATCTATTGCCCACATCTTGTTTTTAAAGTTTCTTTATCATCTGAACAATCTTCATTGACAGTGTCTATATGTGCTGGTTTTAAGCAGTCAATGGAGATGGTTTCTTATTTATTGTTAATGGTTATGATAAAGTAGTTCCCAGAATGTTTGATTACCTTATAGGAAACTGTAGGTCGGTTGCAAATGATGTTTAGTAGCATTGTCTTTCACTAGCACAAAACTGTAATTCTTGAGAGAATCTAGCATACAAATTTGTCATTTGATCTGTCTCAAAGATGATGAAATTATTTGCAATATCTTTGCTCTCAACACAAAAACCCTCACTATGTACAAGTTTAAGGTTGTGCTATTTAAAAATCATGAAGAACACTGATTTCTAAACCCTCTTTTATAGTTGTTCTCAGTCATAGCATGATTAAAGGCATGTTCTGGTGCTAAGAGATATGGTTTTTTCAGTGATTCTATCAGAGAGTGATGGAAATGTTTGATCATACCATAAGCATCAGGGTAGGAAACTAGTACAAATTCTATTTATACCAGGCAAATTTGTTAAAGATGACTAAAATCTTGTTAGTTAATAGTTGTTGTCAGCATCAAATACTAACCTAACCTGTAATAAAAACTTGTGTGATTGTTTGAGAACATGTCAATAATGGGGATTATTTCATGGCATATTTATATCTGTCAATGTCGTTCCCTCGGTTTCGTCAAGGATAGAGGTGACTTAATTTAAATTGATATGTATTATTGAATTTGTTGCCCAGTACAGGAAAACATATAGGGGCTGTCTTAGTATGCCTCACTACTTTGGCTTTTTGACACTAAACAGTGATGTGTCCAAACACTTCTGTCCTTTTTTATAGCAGACCAGACATAACTTTTGGTAATAAGACTAGAGATAGCTCTAATTCGTGGTTGGAATACTAAATGCAAAAGTATCAAATATCTACCTGCAGGTTTTGGGAATGAAAGGTCATAAATTTCCAGTGGAAATATTGCATCATTTTTTATTTGAGGAATATTTATTTCCTTCATTTGTAACGAAGAAGCATTATCATGTAGAAAGGCTTTTAGCTCTTCATCATCCTTTTATGTTGATTTAGTAGCTTCAAAATTGATTACAGGATATGTCTATTGCTGATATGCTTCTGGAAAAGGTGACTGCCAAAGTTATGGAACTGCCTTTTATGTATTGAATATCTATAGTGAATTGACTGATACAATCAAGGTGCCTAAATTCATGGTGTGAGTTTATCAGACTTCAATTGTATTGCCCCAAACAAAGGCTTATAGTCAGTGAGGACATGGGAAGTTCATTCTAAGAAACATTAAATAATATAGGTGCTATAGTGGGTAACAGTTTCTGACAATTTCTTGGAGAAAAAAAGATATGGACAAACACTATTGCAATGCTGCACTCATGGTAAAACTCAAAACATCTACAGCTAAGGACAGTACTGCTCCAAAATCTCGAAAAGTGAGATTATCAACATTGGACAACTTTTTACTTGCTGACGACTTTGCTTTTTCCTTTGGAGTATATTTGTCAATGCTAAAGATATTTCAGACAAATTTGGTATGGACTTTTTGTAAAAATTAAGCATACCAAGAATTTGACATTAAGATTTTTGTAACCAGAAATGAATGAATAACTTTGGTTTCTTTCAGGTAAAGGCCTCATGCTATTTGCATTAATTTTATGTTCTATAAAGTCAACCTCAGATCAGATGAATTTACATTTCATAGGGTTCACCAAGTCATTGTATTTTCAAAATCTTTCAGAAACTGCTTGTAGATTATGTTTATGTTCTGGTGAAATACTAGCAATAAAGGCATAGTCAATGTAGCAGAAAACTGAGTTCATATATTTCTGGGATGTCTGTGTCATGCTTGGATGTGAAAATGGTAAGTGTAAAAATTTAAACTTAAAAGATGTTCTGATGTCTGTTTTTTTAATGTCTTCTACTGGTATTCATTGATAGGTTTGGATCAGATTGATGTTTTGAAAGTATAGTAGCACTGTGCAATTGAGTGGTGAAGTTGTGAATGTTATAAATCAGATAATGATCTGGAACTGTGATGGAATTTCATCTATAGTCTCCTTGAAAGTGTTTTTTTTTCTTTCTTTAGCATCATGTTTAGTGGTGAGGATCAACTGCTGTTGGAAGGGTGAATTATTCCAAGATTTGCTAAATGTTGAGATTCCTGTTTTGCAATCCAAAGGTTATCATGGGCAAGTCAGTGAGGACATAAAAAGGCAAGGAGGTTTTAGAGTGATGCATAATGGTATGTTTCTTTCCAAATGTATTGAAATTTGACTGTTATGCTGAGAAAGTTTGACAATATTCTTGTTCAACTGCTGCAATTTTTGGGCTTAGAAGGATCACTCCTTAGAGATACCCAACAAACTTTGTATTAGTTAATGTCAATTAATTGTTCTATTTTTGTTGTAGAGTAGTTTTCACAGTGGAGGCTTGTATTTCACTAAGTCGGTCCTAAAAGAGGTTCAACATACAAAACGTTAGAAACTTGAAAATAATAGTTAATGACACAGCAATCTAGTTGTGGTGGTTGATACTTTAAGGTCCAACATCGACTGACTCACTCAACTCACTGAGCCCCCTGGCGACTACTACTACTACTTGTTATATCTGGGAAAGTCTATTTACAATAGAATAGGTATATTCCAGTATAACATCCCCCGCTAAAATTTTACTCCGCAGGAGTAAAAAGTTTTATTTATTTATTTTTCATTTTTTACAGAAAATATGAAGAAAAAAACAACAAAAATTTTTTATTTTTTTTTTAGCAACATTGTAGCGTATTTCATACGTTTTTTTGATCCACTTTTAAATGATCAGTTGCCTTTTTTTTTTTCTGGATCGGCATACCTCAGGTAAAATTATTTGATCAAATGTATCGAAAATGTTAGATCAAACGTATTGAAAATCACCTGAATCCATTTTTTTTTTTTTTTTTTTTTTTTTTTTCCATAGTGTTACCAGAAACTACCTTCTGCTTTACCAAAAACAGCTTCTTAAAGATGAACTCATAGTTTCTGTAGGTTCTTCTTGTTGACTTTTGTCATTTAATAATTTGTTGACTGTGCTTCTGTCCTAGGTTTCGGGCAATTAAATTTTAATAATCAGTTTTTTCTCCCCAATTTTTTCTCTTCACTTCATCTTTACTTTCTGGAGCTTTTTTTTTACGTATATCGTCGGTGTTGCCCATTCAACTTTTTTCAACTTTTTTAAATACACCGTTTTCTCTAATCTGTCCAATTCTTTATCTATCTGTTCAATTGAAAGGCAAACAGCACATTCCTTTTTTTTTTGAATACCGCCTGACCGTTTTTTTTTTGGCTGTAATTTTGCCTCCATTTTGGTACACGTTCCCAAACCTGGAGAAAAAAACAGTAGGAAATGTTTCCTTAAGTTTTTACTAATTTTTTGGGCTTCAAATTAGTTTAAATTTTCAATCTTGTAACAGAAATTTATGGGTAGATCCTATAATTGAAATTCTCTTATCCAATTTGTACAAGTAAGTTCGTGGTATTTTTTATGACAAATAGGTTAGCTTTTCAGCGTTTTTTTTGATTAACATGACGTTTGTAACAAATTCTCCAATAAATTGTATTTTTCTCCCGTCACTGACCTCGCGATTTTACTTGTTTTCATTAAAGTTGGTTTCCCCAACTTCTTCCACGTATGCAAATTTATGATAGATAGGTCAGAACCAGTGTCAAGTTGCATTTTTATTTTTTTTATTACTTATTTTGCGGTAACAAATTTTTCTGGTTATTCCATCGTTCACCTCGTTGGACTTTAATTTTCTTATTTTATTGTCTTTATTTTTTTGACCTGCAGTGCGAGCTTTTATGCCCCACTCTTTTACAGTTGAAACATTTTTTATTCCTAAAATTGCAATATCTGTATCAGTGAAGTTCACCGCAAGCAAAAAACATGTCTTCAAGGAGTTTTGTTTATTTTTTCTCTGGTATTTCACTTTTTGCTTGATAATCCGCAATTTTAGAATTCTTTTTGGTAGACTGACTTTCTTTTTTGTAGCGTATTTTCCTTACATGCGAAACGGCAGACTGTTCAGTCTTTTTCAAATCTTTCTTGAATCTTTCTTTACGCTAACATATCTTGAGCAGTCTTCTGCCAAACTCTGTATCGTAATATTTTGTTGGTTTTCCAATTTTGAAAGTACCAATTTCCTCAATTCTGCGTCTCTTTCTGATACTAGCCCTTGAACAAACACTAAGCATTTAAAGTTGTCAGCGCTTAACTCTGCTAGCTTGAATTCTTCACAATGCTTGTTCACATTGGCTGCATACATTATATAGTCTTGTTCGTCATTTTTCATCAGATTCAAACATTTCCACCTCTTGTAAAACAAAGATGTCTTTTTACTAAATAATTCACTTAATATATTTACCGCCTTGGTAAAAGTCAACTCGCTAGTTTTTTTAATGTAGTTTACCAATTTGCTATGCTCAGCAGTTCCTAACTTGCTTAAAAAGAAGTCTAACCTTCTTTCCTTCAGACCACGTTTTTCTTGGCAGTCCTTGTTATACACGTCCGTATATTTTTTTATAATACTCTTCAAAAGTTATCTCTTCATCTGGACTGTACGTGAATATTTCAATTGAATTCCATATTGTATTCTCTGGGAAAGAAACATTTTGTAGATTTTTCTTTCTCTTCTCAGTTATTTCCAGAATTTTGTTTTGAAACTCCTTATGCATCAGTTCCATTTCTCTTGAAATTGCATCTGTCTATTAAAAGTTTCCTCCTGTAGTTGCATCTGGAATGATTTCTGTTGCTCTAATATTGTCATTTGTTGTTCTGTCTGGAACTTAAAAAATTCCTGGAATATATTTTTGCATTCCTCCATCTTTGCAAAAAGTTTACACAATGCTTAAATATTGTAGAGGGGGGGTCCAAAACGAATTTGTAATTCGTGACCTATTTGAGCAAACTGTCTTATCGAGAAAAGAAGAAGAAAAAATTCTTTTCTCAGTTGAGAATACGACTGATTTTTTTTTTCACTTTCGACCATCTTGTCTTTTGAAAAAACTTTTCCAAGTTTTTTTTTTTTTTTTTTTTTTTTTTTTTCTAAATGTGATCTGATATATGCCGAAAATTTGAATTTCAAAAGTTTTTTTTTTTTGACCATATCAGAACCAGGTCACCAAAAATAACAAAGCGAATTTTTTTTTTTTCACTATATGAAACCGAATACCTCGTACGCCACATTTGTTATAAACAAACGAATTTTTTTTTTTTTCTTCTGTATGAGTTACGAATCCACATTGTCAAGTGTTGTAGAGTGAACGAAAAGTTTTTGTTTTTTTTTCCCCTCCATTTGAATTCAAATACATTTGTTGCCAAGTGTTGTATATAGCAGAACAAATTTTTTTTTTCTTAAAAAATTTTTTTCACCTATGAATTTCGAATCCTGGTCGCCAAAGTTGTTATAGAGTGAATGAAAAAATTTCCTTCCATTATGAGTTACAACCTTTTTGCCAATGTGTTGTATAGTTTTTTTCAATATGAGGCTTGTATTTCACTAAGTCGTCCTAAATTAGGTCCGATGTTTTGCAAAACATTAGGAACTTGAAAATAATAGTTAATGACGCAGCAATCTAGTTGTGGTGGTTGATACTTCAATGTCCGACATCGACTGACTCACTCAACTCACTGAGCCCCCTGGCGACTGCTACTACTACTATTTATTATATCTGGGAGAGTCTATTTACAATAGAATAGGTATGTTCCGGTATAACAATTTTTTATATCTATCAGTAGACCATAGTGGTATAGAAAGTTGGTACCTAATGTTGGCTTGGCAAAAATGCATGAAACTTGAGTCCAGCATTAAATATTTATGCCCATAAGTGTAGATAATGGAATTATTCACTGCATTTAGTGTAAACTTTTCAGACTTTTCCGTTCTTCCTCTGGAGAAGCTGGGATGAATGATATCTTTGCTCCACTGTTGACTAAAAAAGTCATTTTGCAATGTTGGTCAATGAAACATGTCCCATGATCAAAGACTGCAAGCTACTATCTTTTCTACAGCCAGTAGCTTGTGTTCACTACAGTATGTTTTAGAACCTTGTTATCTTGCCAAATTATTACTTTTATCTTCAATTTTAAAAATGTTAAGAAAAATTTAGAATCTGATGTTTGATTCAATCCTTGCATTTACATTTATATTGTGTAAAGTCTATAATTGTTGTTAATTCTACAACTTTGTGATGAAGAAATAAATATAAAATAATTTCAGATGTAAATTTCAAAAATTGTTAATCTTTTACAAAGACAAATAATGCATTGTTACAACTAATTCTGATTCTTATACAGTTTTGGTATTTAACAGAAAAGATTATAGGCTTGTACACCCCAGTGACTCTACGAACTTGTCCAATACTCTAAAGAGTTCCATGGTATGAAGTCAAGGGTGTGGTCCTATTGTAGTCAGTCTTCATACTAACTATACAGGTGTTACAGCAATAGCCTAAGCATTGCATGTAGAGAATACTTACATGAATTATGTTATACTAAGTATGAGTGTGTGTTATAACAATAGGAAGTTATAATAGTTGGCAACAAGGGAACTCGGACACAAGCATGGGATAACTGGAGTTATAATAGTTGGTGGGTAGAAACTTGAACTCAAGCACAGTATAAAAAGCACCACATTATAAATGGAGTTATAATAATGGGTGACCAGATTTTTGAAATGGAGAAAATTTTAGCTTCACTAGTTGAAATTCAACAATAACAACAAAAACAAAAACAACAAAATACCCAACAATTGTTGCAGTTACAATAAATGACAAGTTATTGGAAGTGGTTTTGAAGAAAAATGCTTCAACATCTCTTACACCAGATGTGGTGCAAAACGCCATATCAGAATTCATATACAATCTTGATGACAGACCGACTTTTGCTGTGTATTTTTGCAGACATGAATATTTAGTCAGGAATGCAGTAACTGAGAAAAAGATAAAAAAAAAAAAGGTTGTTAAGAAAAATAGTGCCAGTAGTGTATGAAAAGTACTGCAATTATATTTTACTGAAAAAACCAGATTAAATAGGGTTTGAAGACAGTACACATTCTGATGAAAATTTGTAGTGACAAGTGCTCTCTGTACCATGCTCATTGGAGGTGCATGAATTTAACTAAAAAAGTGGATGAAGATTTTGTTATGTGTGCGGATACTGTCAACAGAGAATGTAAACAATTTAAACTAAAGGAAATGGCTCCAGATATGTTCAAGGAACAGCAGAAAAAGATGCTGAAGTACCAACAAAAATTTTTGCAAAGATTGAACATAATGATAACATAACAGGAAATAGTCAACGATTGCCAAACAATGCTGAAGCATGATGCTCAAAAACTTCAGAATAAAGAATGCAAAAGCTAAGGAAAAATGCAGAAAAATGAATTTAAAACCTTGTTTCATATGTGAAAAATTACATCTTAGGAAAGACTCCATGAAAAAATGCAGAATGTTATAATTGTGGTAAAAAAAGGACAAATCCAATTACACTGCAGAACTAATCCAAGAAAAAATCTTCACAGGGAGAAATTAATACACAATATTGTGACTGAAAAAATAGTCACATGAAACAAAAGAAAATTTGTTAAAGTGCAATTCAATAATGTGCAAGTAAAAATGTTACTAGATACTGGTAATGACATTTCAATAGTAAATGAAGCCACATGGAAAGAAATTGTTAAACCTTTTTATTAAAAAGGACTTACAAAGTTACAAATTATTTTTAGGGGGTGAATTGACATGCGATGCTTATCTTTGAAATAAGCAGGTAAAAAGAAAAGCTTATGTTCTAAGAAATGCCACAAATCTATTTAGTACAGACTGGATGGAATTATTTGAACTGTGGGATTTGCTGATAAACACTTACGGTAAAAATGTAAGGGGACAAACGACAAAACATGAAAAATTAAAAAGTGAACTGAGTCAGTGTTCAAAATTCAAGGTGAATTTTCAAGTAAAAAAAGGTTTTTATGCTAGTATTTAAACTGAAACCGAGCATACCAATCACAGCATTAGAACAAGTAAATGAAGAGTTGGAAAGAGTAGAAAGAATTGGTATATTGCAGTGTACATAAAAAAATAAAAATGACAAAATTCATGTTTGCACAGATTTCTTAACTGGATTAAATAGTTGTCTCAAAACACAAAATTAACCCATTACCAAGTCCAGAAGAAATTTCTTCAAAGTTGAACAACAGAAAAATATTTTCAAAACTGGATCTCTCTGAAACATTTACAAATACAAATGGAAAATCAATGTTCTGAATTAACAACCATAAATATGCACAGAGGTTTATATAAGTTTAATCAACTTCCTTTTGGTATAAAGGTGGTACCAGCTATTTTCCAACAAGCCAGGAATACCATGCTGGTGGATTGCGATTGCATAGTGGTGTATCTGGATGATACTTTGATCAAAAGTATGTTGAAAGAATGTTGGGCATATCAAAACAATTATGCAAAATAAGAGAATACAGATTCAAGCTTAGTGAAGAAAAATGTGAAGTGTCCTTGCTAAAAATAAAATACCTGGGTCAAATTATTGACAAAAATGGTAGGAAACGTGGATGGATTATCTAGGCTAATACCTAAAAATGTAGAACCATTGAATTTTGGACAAAACTTTCATCATCTCTTTTGTATCACTAAAAAGTGAGATGGAAAATTAAAATAGACAATTTTTAGCACGTTTTTTTTGGTATGACATGCATTAACTTGGAAAATCTTGCAAAAATATAAATAATTGTCAGATGTTAATGAAACTTTCAGGAACTATTCACAGATGATCAAAATTATTATAAATATGTTTTTTTTTTTTTTATTAAAGTCATGGCAGAAATTTTTTTTTATATTTATTACTCCCCCATAACAAATTTTATGAAAATGCTAGAAATTCGATCGAGTCTAGTTTAATGATTACAATAGGCTTTACAAGGCTTTGAGGAATGCAAATCATGTTTTTTTGTTTTTAATTGGACCCCCCACCCCCACCTGAAAATCAGCTCTGAATTGTAACATACAAAACTCAATAAAAGAAAGATATTTAATTTCAAATGCTTTTATTTGCTTTTAGTTGTTTTTATGAATATGGACAATATTTTCTGAAAGCAAAAAATTTTTCAATGAAAAATGAATTTTTAATACAATTATTTGTTATTTCTTAATTATAATAGATTTTTACATTTAAGTTGTTAAAATATAAAATTAGTTAAAAGCTGCTTCCAGTTTCATAAATGTCCTCATGCGATAGATCTTTTTTTTACCACATTGTAAATTGTATCATTTTGACTAATCAGAAGATCCGCAGTAATTAAGAAATGTAATTTTGTGTTTATAATTGGGCTGTAGTTATAAAGTACGGAAGATCAACCAGAATACAATTAAGTTACATTATTTGAGTTAAGCATTGTTCTCCGCTGTTAAGGCTTTTACTTTTTATTTTAACATGTGGAGAAGTTAATATGATTTTTCAATTTCAACTGAGAAGGGTACCTACAAGTATCAATATCATCTTATGAAATTTATATGATCTTATTTTTATATTAGTCTCAGTCATGACATTTTTCCATAAATGAAATATCAAAATTAATAATAAAATGAATGGAAATACAAACAGTAAAATGTAATAAATGTACATAAAATTATAATATTTTATGTACACTTCTGATAAAATTTCATAAGAAAGGTAACTATAAATTAATTAGATATCTTTTTCTTATGAAATTTAATTTCTCACTCTTAACAGTCTTATTTTTTAATTTCTTTATAATATATTTTCCATAAAGCATCGTAAACGTAAAGGTGAAAGCTAAGTAAAAAAAAAAAAAAAAAAAAAGAGAGCGCTGAAAGTTTTCCTTAAAAATAACGAGGTAAATAATTTGTTCACTTAAATGTAAATTATTTCACTTTTTTCCTCCTTCAGTAGAACAAATTATCCTCACGTAATCTGTCAATATGTCATTCATCACCTGTCAAGTGACGCGAAAGTTTATGACCTGCTTTGTTTTATTTTCAAATTACATCTTTTTCGGCACAGAAGTTAAGTTAAGCTTGGTTCAAAATATTTTAAATAAACATTATAATTTCTGATTTTCTTAAAATAAGTTTTGAAAAAATGATAATTGATTTTTAAAAGAATTTCAAAGGGAGATTTTCATTTTTTTTAAAAAAAAAAAAATGGTCAATTTTGAAAAAAAATCTGTCAATCAAAAAAAAAAAAAACAAGATTTTAACGAAAATTTTGGACATGCTAGAGAACGAATTAAAAAATGGAAAAAATACCCCCAAAAATTTTTGATCTTTCCTCTTAATAATAACATAAACATTTAGATGATAAAATTTTGTTTTCAAAAGTTTGGCGTCTTTTTTCATCATGCTATGCTCTTTTTTTTAGCGATCTCATGGAGGTACCTAAATTATACTTGAATTAATTAAAAAAAAATAGTTGAAAAGGAATTTTAGTGCATTAAATAAAGAAGAAATTAAAAAATTTTTACAGAATCAAGATTTGAAGACATTTGATGAAATCTCTTTTGAAAAGTTTATATATTAAAATGTTTTATTTACCAAGATTTATAAAAAAAAATATTAATATTTAAAGCATGTAAAAAATTGTTTCTAACATATAAACTACCCATTTCAAAAGATAGAACATTTTCCAAAAACAGATAAAAATGACTCTTTAAAATTGCATAAAAATTTTACTTTTTCCTATTTAATGGAGCATATTATCTAGTGGTAGATTATAGTTTTATTTATTTTACAAGTGCAAAAGTTTTGTATTAACACAACTATCTAACCCCAACAGGAATTTTTTTTTCTAAAATAATGTTTGCCAGAAGGGTAAAATTTTTCATTAAGATTATTTTTTTCAAAAAATCATGAATGGTTGATTTAAAACAAAAATATTTATTTTTAACAAAAAAAGTATTTTTTTTAAAAATAAAAAATGGAAAAATTTGTGAAAGTGTAATGCATAATGAAAAAAGTTCTACAAAAAAATATGGTGAAAAAAAAAAAAAAACATAAAAGAAAACTAAAATAAAAGAAAAATTAATTTGATGAAAGACCTTTTTTCTTTAAAATGCTTTAAAATATTCATGGAATCCAATGTTCATAATTTCAAGGAAAAAAAAAAAAATTCAGATCCAAGATTTAAAACAAAAATACAAAAGTTTTTAAAAAAAAATTGGTTTGAACTTCCAAAAAAAGATAAGGGTGAGATACTTAATAAATTTTATTATTTTTATTTAATAAAATAATAGTAAACTTTTTTTTTAACACTTAAGATGTTGTTTTTAAAAAAAATACATCATCCAATATTATTCAAAAATTTTTTTTTTTTTTAGAAAATTGTATACTAAATCTATATTTTATAAAAAGTGGCAATAGTCTAAGCAATTAAATAATATCTTTACTTAATTTTTTTTTTTATTTTATACCAAAAAATTTTTTTTATTGTGTTATTTTTAATAACTAACTTAAATTGAATTATTTAATTTATAATACTTTTTAATAATTTTTTAAAAATATCTAATTTAATTTTTAAACACACACACATTAACAAAAAACAAATAACAAATTTTTTTGTCCATTTTTAGATTAAGCCCTTTTTTAAAATTCTATCTTAGAAATTATTGAAGATATCTTACTGGAATTTATGCAATTTTTTTAACATTTTTGGAAAAATCTTAAAAACTTTTAGAAATTCAAAAATGTATTTTTAATTCCAAAAACGAAATAAAGTATTGTGATGAAATCAATTTGTCACCATTTAATAATTTTTAATTAAAAGTTCATAATTAATCATAAATAAGGATTGAAAAAATCAAAAATTAAATAAAATTGTTCAAAATATATATTATTCCATCATCATTTTCCAATTTATTCAAGATGATCTTTTGCCCTCTCTAACCTTCTGACTTTCTAAACCTGGAGTTTTAAGTTTCAAACAAGTTTTTTTTGATTTTTCATTTTTAAGTTTTTTTTCACTGCTTTTTACACTGTCATAGCTGAAAGCGTATCTTTAAATGCCAAACGTATTATTTTTGTGTTTTTTCTTTTTTAATTGATCTCTTTATAGTCTAGTTTGAAAATTTATGGTTTCCTGTTTTACAATTAATCCAGTTTTTTTCTTTACTTTTCTTTTTTTTTAAATTTATTTGAAAAATTCTCTTGAATGGACTTTGAAGATGGAAATAAGAAATATGAATGTTGGTACCATTAAAAAATGCCTGAATGATCTTTTTTTTTTCACCATTGCTCATTTTGGGAAGACTTTTGTTTGACTAAAAAAATTTTAAAAAATTTTTCTTTTAGCTGAATAATTTTAAATTTTTTCAAAGATTCTTATAAATTTCAAAAAAATGGCAAATCTAAACTCTTATCTGAAAAAATTTTTAAAATTAAACTCAATTAGTTTTTATTTATTTTCCAACATTTTTTTATTTAATTAATTATTCTGTTATATGATTTGGACAATTTTGCTGTTACACCCAGATATATACAAACCAATTTCTATTGGGATTAAAATCAACTCATTAAATGACAATATTTAATTTTGTTTTGGTTTTCAAAAAATAAAATATAGAAATTTGAATTCTGCAAATTTTGTAAATGCTTAACATTGCAGATGTAAACTTTGCAAAAGTGGTTTGTGCAAAAAACCTTTTGTTTTGTCAAGTCTGTTCAGATTATGTGTTTTTTTTTGACAGGTGAAACTTTTTATTGTAATTTCTTTAAATTTTCTGACATTCCCTTTTGGATTAAAAAATAATTTTCCAAAAAAAAAATTAATCATTTTTTTGTGTCAAATCTTTCTATTAATGATCTCTTTGTTCTTCAAAATGATAATGAGGCCAGTATTGGAGAAACATCCTCTGCCACATTCATCACATGTAAATTTTGGATTGTTTTAATTTTTGTATGTTTTTAACTATAGAAAATTTGTTTGAGTATTCTACTGTCATTAAAGCTGCACAGCAAAGATATTCTCTCAAACAAAAATACACTGTGAAAAACATTTTGCAGTGTGTCTGGCATTTTTTTACTCAAAAATTCCAGGAATCAATTTTAAATTGCATTGGTGAAATTTTTTTTATGTTAATTAATGAATTGTAATAATAATTTGGTAATTAATGAAGAGCTTCATTCAAATTTATCAGTTTCCTGCCATCTTTTGTGCATTTAAATTTAAAAAATTTATAAAATTTTTTATTTTCTTTCAATTCAAAAAAAAAAAATTTAGATATTTTTGAGATGTGCAAAAATTTCATGAAAAAAGTTTAAGATAAATAGTATTTGTTCTCAATTTATAAAAATCAAATTTGTTTTCACCCACATATATTGATGGCAAATTTATTATTTAATAAAATTTTAAACAGTTTAAAACATGTCCACTTTTTTTGACCAAAATTTAAACATTTTGCATATTTCAAAGCTAGAAAAAAAAAAAAAAACAAATGATCCATTTAGAGCCTTTTTTGATTTCCTATTCTTGTTTGGGTGATGAGTCAAAATAATTTAAAAATGTTGAATCTTTTCATACTAGATTTAAACAGTTTACAAAATATATATATATATATATATATATATATACATTACACACTTTTTTTTTTAACAAGGCATACAGACAATGTTTACTATTAGCAAATGTTTTTTAAAATGAGACCACATCTATTTGAAAGGTTCTTAAAGTAAACCACTTACATTACAAGAAGATTTCCATTCATCCTGAAATGAAAATTGATATTACAAAAAAAAGTTGAGAGCCATATAAGATTTTTGATCTTCCATATGTTCTATTATTTTATTTTATTTTTCGGAATTTTTATTTTACAAAGACTTACTGAAAATCAAATTATTTTTCATATGAATTTTCTTGAATGGGTAATCATTTTGTGAAAATTCATATCCATTTAAAAATCTGTTTAAATATTTGGAAGGCAATATGGGATACTTGTATCCAAAATGATGAATTGTAAATTCTTTTTGACAAAATCCAATTAATGTTTTTTTTATACATTAGGAAAAGGTATTCCATGATAATGACCAAAATTTAAATTACTTATACCTTTTGAAGGAAATAGAAATTTTTTCTTAATCTTTTTCCTTTTTTGAAATATCAATGAATTTCAAGATGTTCAAAATTTCTATGTATTGATATCATTTTTTTTTCAATACCATGCTGAAGAATTTCAGCAAAGATACTAAGTAAGAGGATCATTCATAAATTCTACAATTGGTTTTTGCTTTGAAGAAGATTTTTTTAGCAGATTGGTCTTTTTCACTATCCCTGTTGAGCAGATCTTTCTTTATTTTCAATTTCTTACTAATTTCTACTATGCTAGTAAGGAGTTTTGTGCACTTTGATCTAAGAGACATTGCAAAATTTTGTTTATAGGCCAAAAATTTAATTCATGAATTGTATTTTCTTTATTTTTCTGTTTGCATCAAAAAAAACATAATAAGAAGTTTAAAATAAATAATCCAATCTCAAAAGCCTTTGTATTCTGAAAAAAAATCAAAAAATTTATTTTGATTGTCTTTCTACATTTGTTAGGTTGCTGAAAATCCAGTTCTTTTATGGAGCAAAACTTTAAAATCTTATTTTTATTTGAAAATTTATCTTTTCAAACAAAATTTTTTATTAAATCAGACTTATATTAATGAAATTTCAAACCCAATTGGTTTTATTTACCATAATGTAGAATTGATATAAAAATATATATATATTATTATAAATTTGCAATGGGTTAAATTGATTGTCACCATTTTATATTTTTAATTTTTTTGCATGTTGTTTTTTTGATTTTGTTTTGTCAAACAGTATAGTCAGGTCAGTTGGGCACCATCTGTGAAAAAAAAAGCACCATGATGCAATTCATTTTGCCAGAAATTTGAAAAAGGTATGCTGTACTGCTTGGCATTCATGCCAGAAGCTCCAATACAAACATTTCAGAGTGTTTGGGTGTCAATCTGAGGACAGTGCAGAGGATTTGGAAAGAGTTGGATGATCTAATGGTGATTATAAAAAATGTTTAAGTGAAAACTCACTGTGATGATTCATTTTGATATCTTCCCATTTGTTGGTGAGGGCCTCAGACTCAACACAGAGGCCTACATCAAGTGCCTTGAGGAAGTAGTGCTGCCCTGGGTCAAGAGGGTGGTTGCTGAAAGAACCCTACCAACAGGACTCACCATGCAGCAGAACCCATTCATGGCTGTCAGACAATTTCTGCAACCACATCACCCCTTACATCTGGCCACCTAACTCCCCAGACTGCAACACCCTGATTTATGTGTGTGGGCACAGTTGAGTGAAGAGACCAACAAAACTCCTTGTAACACCAAAGATGAACTGAAGGCAAGGATTATGGCAGCATTCACCAACTTAAACAAGGAGACCATCCAGAAGAGTTGCAGGAGATTCCAAAAGTCATCTGGAGGACATGGTTGAAGCCAATGGCAATTTTATTGAATAAATTTACTCTTTAGTATTTCAAAATATTTTTTTGTAATTTTTTAAATATATCTGTTAAAATGAGATGTCAGTGTTTTTTTATTTTTTATGTAATTTAGACGACAATTTATCCATCGCACCCTGTATATTTATGGAAAAGACATTTTAAGAGAGGTTGAAATTATGAACTTATTTCTAATTATAAATGAAACCAAAACTTCAAGCAAATTTTTGCCAATATTTCCAAATTCCAGGAAGAAGCATCAAACTGCTCTAGGACAAAACCAGAACAATAAGAAAGAAGGAAAACCCATTCATTTATTTGCTTTTAAAAAAAAATTGGCAAAGAATTTTCAGTCTTTTTTCTCAATCAAGGGGATGTACCTGTTGTCATTAGTCCAAGAAAAAAAAATCATTAATTTAGAAAAGAAGCATCTAAGTGTTTTCTCAAACAATTTGGTGGTTCTACAAAAAAATTAAAAATACTTACATTTAATTTATGAAGGAATTTTTGAAAATATCAAAATAATTTTTATCATTATTACAACTAAAATTCTAACCACTGCATGGCTTCAAACTTGGTTTACCAAATCATCAGATTAATATCATGGGCAAGAAAAACCCCCTTACAATAGGATGTTAAAGTAGACAGTTTATTTTTTTTTTTGGAAATGCAAAGGAAATTTGTTAATTTACTTTGGTGATTCAACAAATGAAGAATCCAAAGAAATTTGTTTTTATATGTAAATCAATGCTTTAGGTATTTCATATTTATTCAAATATCTATATTTGAGTCTAGAACCATCAAAAAAAGATGAGTCTCAATTTAGAAAGATAAGAAATTTTTAAAACCAGTAGATTTATTACTGAAGCAGAATCTAATTTTTTATTTATCATTATCAGTTTTTTTTTTTTGCTGTAAGATGCCTACAGCCAAATCATCAAATTTCCTTAAAAGTTTCAGGTTTATCCAACATCAGACTTTTTTCAATTTTTTTACCCTGCCGGTGGTGATCAAAAAATTTTGTTCAATGAGCTTTATGAAAATATCAATCAGAATGCAAATGGCTTTAAAAGATATTTTGAAACCCTAAAAGCCACAAACCAGCTTTCCTCCAATCAAATTCATTCACAGGCACTTAATTAATCAGAAATTCATAAAATTAACAAAGATTTTATAAATAGTGAACAAGCCTGCAGATGAATTTTGGCACATACAAGATGATCAATACAGGTAATTTTTTCATTCTTTCCAAAATTCTTTTAAATTTTTTCAGACCAAATTTCAAATCTAAATATTTTGTCAGTATTTAAAATACTATAATTATTAGAAAATATATTCAGTTTAAATACAGAAGGAATCATAAAAAAACTTAAAATATCAATTGTAGAATGCAAATGGCTTTAAAATATATTTTGAACCCTAAAAAGCCACAAATCAGCTTTCCTCCAATCAAATTCATCCATCAGGCACTCCATCAGAATGGAAGAATCCAAAACTGTTAACAACCATAATCTGTTTTTTGTACAGGTGATGATTAGATCTTTTTTTTCCCAATTTCCTTTCCTACCTTGTCTTGGAATTTCTTCATTTTATATATGTGTATATATCAGCATAATGTCATCTGTGTATCTTAACATTGTTTTCACCAATAAGAAAATTGTAGAACTTTTAGTTCTCTTAGGATTGCTTTTATTTAGGTTAAAAAAAACTCAATGAGAAGACACCACTTTCTGTCCCTTTGTTTTTTGTATAATTACCCATTTTTTATCTATATTCAGGTAGTTTGCTCAAAAAGTAAATGTTCTTGTTATCCTAATGTCTCAAAATAAATCAAGTTTTCCAAGCAGTTAAAAAAAAGAAGAAATATCATGATACGTTGACTTGTATCCCTACCATCAGTCCTGGAAAAAATTAAACATACAGAACTATTAAGAAAATTAAAAATCATAAATCTATAAAAAAATGTAAAATTTGGTCGCGTGTTCTGCAGATACAAAAAAAAGCTATAATTGCTTCTAATATAAAGGTTTTATTTTTTAACATTTTACCCTAAAATAAGGCAATAAAGCCACTAAGTCACCAGATAACGTAGAGAATATGAGGAAAAGAAAGCATTATTAAGAAGTGTGATCAAGAAAAGAACAGGATAAATAATAATAGATAATAAAACACTATTAAGAAGAAAGAACAAGAATTAAGAAGACAGAAGATAATGATTGGCATTGCATTTGAATTTTTGAAGATCAATGTTGACTGGGGAAGTTCTTCGAAAGAGAGTTCCACAAGACAAGAACTGATAGAAGAAACTGTTAGGATAGATTTTAAAATAAATAATCTTAATTTGACTCAAAAATGAAACCTTGTTTAATTTAAGTATCAAATTTTATAAAGTTTTAGGTAATAATAGTGGGAAGTTCATCAGAACAATTTTTCAATGAAATTTTATAGAAAAGACACAGGAAGCTTTATGGCAAATATAAAGTGATTGAAGATTATAACTTTTTGTATAATTTCTCTTCTTGAGCCAAAAGCATACATTGATAGAAACAAAGTCACTTTATTTTTTTTTTATTTATTTCTATTTCTACAACATTATAAAAAAACAAAAAGGATAGATGAGTTTGAAGAGAAGTAGGTTAAAAAGAATTCAAAAAAATGCAAAGAAGTTGCTGAAATATCAGTTATTTTTATCAGTGAACAGATGTAAAATGATATTAGCTTTTATAACAATTTGTTTTAGAGTAATGGACTAAATACAGACAGAGAGTATATTTTCTTTTTAATAAAAATAGTTTTGTTTGAATGAATTAATACATTCAGTAGGCTGTCTTTTAGAGAAATACTCATTCTTACATTATTTGGACTATTGTCCTCATCTTTTGTTAAATAAAAGATTACAATGTTTTGGCTGTTTTATAACTCCAGCCTTCAATTCAGGTGTTTTAAAATTTATTGAAATGTTTATTTTGCTCACTTAAAGACTGTTCTTAATCCATATATATGGATGTCAGTTTTTTTATCTCCTGTTAATTTTTTCAAGTTTTTTGCCATTAAAATGGGTTTGAACTCATGACTAGGTTTTTCTGTTTTGGATCTAACCAATGCCTTTATCCACTGTGTTTCTTATCTCAGAAACATAGACAGATACTGAAATACTCATATCATTCAACTAAGATATAACCTAAATTATTAATTCATCTTCCTATTATTTATATTATAGAGCATGGTGTCCCAATTTTTGATTTTTGTCATGGACTGGTCACATGCAAGCCAACAAAATTGATATTTTAATGGTGGTGGGATTTCAAATAATTACTTGCATAACAAGACACAATAAAAAGATTTCATTTATTTTTTTATAATAAAAAAAAAATTTTGATTATTTCTGCATTTTATGTAACAAATGGTCCAGTCCAGTACTATTTGATGCCTGGTGTTTGGGGATGACAGTTTTATATTCTTGTTATTTAAACAAAAAAAACATTCTTAAGAGTTTTCCAGAAAAAAAATATTAGAAATTCAAATATAGATTTGAAAAATTCAGATCTTTTCACTTAAACTTGACAAAAAATAAAAAACTATAATTATTTAATATTGGTTGTGTGACAAATCTGTTTTAGGTGTTCGTTTGCAAATTTATTGGAATATTTATTGTTTTTCATGATAAATAATTCAAAGATATTTGAATATAAAATGTGATACTTTATACGGTAAAAATATAATATAAGGAACATGACAACAAAGACATAAATATGTGTATTACTTAAAAAAGTAATGCATGATTAGCAATGAAATTTTTACCGAATAAAGATTAGGGTGTAATGCATAAATATTATACAACGTTACAAAAATTTACATAATAGTTTTTTTTTAAAATAAAGATTAAATGGAACAAAGGAAATAAGCGACTGGACAAAAGTTAAAGAACGATGTTAATAATTTGCATAAACTTAATTTACATTGTTAAAAAACTCGATGGAGTTTTTCAACAATAAGTAAAAGTTCATTTACTATTAGGACTTTATTTTTAAGCAATATGGTAAATTCTACACAAACGCTCTTTTTGAAGAAAAAACTCATTATATCACTAACTATCAAGAAAAAAGTTAATTTCAGAAATTTCTGATATTGTTCATAGGTCTAAAAGTGTCGTTCATCATGTAATTAGCAGGTATAAAACCGATAAAACGTTAGATGCAAAACCAAAAACCAGCAGACCTCCAAAACATCACAAAGAGAAGATCAAAGAATTGTTAGAATATCTACAAAAAAAAACGTTTTGAAACTGCTACATCAATTGCCCGTAAATTTAATGAAGAGACAGATAATAAGATCTCAAGGAAAACGGTTGCTCGCAGGTTAAAAATGCAGGATTGCATGCCCATATTCCAGCTTCAAAGCCTCATTTCAAAGCGAAACCAAAGGGCACGCCTGGAGTATGCAAGAGAACATGTTGTTTGGACTGACACAATGGGATACAGTTCATTTCAGTGACGAATCCAAGTTTACTATATTTGGTTCTGAGGGCAAAACTTACGTACACCATAGAACAGGTGAAAGACTGTCTTCTCAATGTGTCAAGAAAACCGTTAAGTTTGGTGGCGGCAGTGTGATGGTGGGGGAATGATTTCATCTGCAGGAGTTGGCCCTATCATCCGCGTACATGGCAATATCAATGCTGAGATTTATAAAAGCTTCTTCAGCAGCATGTGATACCAAGATTACACCATAATCTTTATGAATCTCCTATTTTCATGCAGGACAATGCACCTTGCCACAAGGCTCAGGAGGTTAGGGCTTTATTTGTAGAAGGAATCGCCCTAATGAAGTGGCCAGCCCAGAGCTCCGACCTGAATCCAATAGAAAATGTTTGGAAGATAATTGGAGAAAAGGCTCAGAAAAGAAACCCAAAAAACCAGGATCACATATGGGAGTTATTGAAAGATGAATTGGGAGGGAATTACTGCTGATTTTTGCAAGAAATTAATTAGATCATGAGATCGACGATGCAGAGAAGTCATTGCAAATAAGGGGATGTTTACCAAATATTAAATTTTGTTGATATTTTGTTCACAATCAAATATTAACAAGATCGTTCCTTAACTTTTGTCCAGTAGCTTATTTCTTTTGTTCCATTTAATCTTTATTTAAAAAAAACTATTATGTAAATTTTTGTAACTTTGTATAATATTTATGCATTACACCCTAATCTTTATTCGGTAAAAACTTCATCGCTAATCATGGATTACTTTTTTAAGTAATACATATTTATATCTTTGTTGTTTCCATTCCTAAATAGCAATTTTGTCTTTTTGTATTATTTCTATAACAGATGCCCATCTGTACAGGTTGGCATATTTCTCTTTCTTATTGCATAAAAATGTGATAAATTACTATTCTTACAAAAATCAAGATGAATTTAAAATTTGATTCAATATTTTTCATATTCAAAAATGTCTAAACACTTGTTATATTTTTATCATTATAAGCCATTAATTTTAATTAAAAAAACTAAAAAAATTGAACCCGATTAAAAATATTCCTCAACGAAGTCTATTGTTACCTTTGCTATAAAGGATGTAAAGTTTTTAAAAATATTACAAATGAAAGAAATTCAGTTTCTAATGTATTTTATATTTTATAACTAACCTTTTTTTATGAGATTTAATGATGTCATGTAAAGTCATTGTATATTACTAATTTTGATTTTAAATAAGAACATTTGCTATATATGTATGCAATATATTCTGCATAAGGAAAAATGCATTTTGTCATTCTTTCAAAACCAGAGTGCAGAATGCTTGATTTCATTGAATAAAGCTGTTTTTGTTGGTCATCTTTTTTATTGTAAAATTTCAGCCTTCCTTGACTCAGTATAGAAATAGTGAAAGTAGTTGCCAATCTCCTACATCACCTCTGTCACAGACATCATATTCACCAGTGCAATCTCCAGGTCTCCCACCCAATTCAACTTCATTAGAAGGAGGGACTTTTAGTGAGGCATTTTACATTCAACAGCAAAAGACCAACCAGATACAACATCAATTGGAGCAGTTTACTATGGTAGGTATTTAATCTATTACTCTATTTAGTTTAGAATGATGATTTATCTTAGTAGTCATAGAAAATATATTTATTTTCTCTGAATTTATAAGACAGTGTACAGATTTGTATACCAATATTATAGACGAAATTAGAAATTTTTTTGCTTTTTTTTAATTAATATTATTTCAAACTATTGTTCTCATCTGGTTTGATATAGAAGATGCTATTACAGACACATTTTCTTGATTTGTTGTATAAGATTTTTTACCTCAAAGTGATAATAATAATTACCTCTGTAACTTATTGAAAATATATTTTGTTAATTTAAAAGTATTCTTATATTAACATATGTTTGCATGTGTATAAATATATATATATATATATGTGTGTGTGTGTGTGTGCATATATATATATATATATATATATATAAGGTGTATCAAAAATACTTTTACAGGTTCCTCACACCAAAAGAAGGGCAAAAGTCCATATAAACATGTCTAAAAGGCTATCATTTTACCTCAACACACCAACTCATAACAAATGTTCAAAATGTCCTCTGCTTGCTTGTACACACACATGCATCCAACGGATCATTGACTGGCGGTCCCTTTCAAATACTCCCACATGGTGTTGAATGGTTTTGCAGAACATCCCCCCACCCCACCCATGACACGTTGATGAAGCATCTCTGTATTAATGTGTGCTCCATAAACTAATTGTTTTAGGTGACACCACAGATAAAAATCCAAAGGATTGAGGTAGGGGGATTATTGGAACGGTTATCCCCTACCTATCCATCTTTCATGGTAGATGTCAGCCAAAATATCATGAACAATGGGACTAAAATGTTCTGGAACTACATGCATGTACTGGAACTACATGTACTAAAATGGACTACATGCATTTTCCCATTAGCAATGGAAGTGTGTTCAAAATAAAGCCCCTGTAGACAGCTCCTGTAAGATGTGCTGGGAGAACATATGGACCTGCCACTTACAATTCCAGCCCTTACATTAATCTTAAACTGATGCTGATGTCTAGCCTGTATTGTACCATGGGGATTCCGATGTGCCCACAAATGTTGGTTGTATAAATTTGTTACCCATCTGTTTCAAAAGTTGCCTCATCCATAAACAAGTCTGAAGAGACAAACAACATATCAGCAAAAGTTCAATGATGGCAAGTGATCAGAGAGCAAAAGACCACGTACATGATGCAAATGATACACAGGAGCTGCACTTGAAGTGCCCTCCATGCAGGACTATGAGATGTATTACATGCTAGGGCCACTTGACGTGTGCTGATACCTGGATTGTCTTCAACAGCATGTAGAATGTGTTCTTCATGGTTAGGCGTACAAGTGGATTTTGATCTTTCTACATCCATAGTTTGTGGTGCCATGGATCTTGTCTCAGCAATATGCGTATGGACATGTGTCCAAGTCATTAGAATAATTGCTGTCTGACTCTGAGACCCAGGTTCAAATCTCACCATGGACAATTTGTCAGGAAGGCGACTTCTTGTTATCAGTCTGGAGGAGGCAATTTCAGCGTGCAGCACCGGGTCTTAAGTGCACAAAATTCATAACTGAATCAATTGGTTAAATTGTCAGATCCTCATATGTTGAAACCAACGGGAGAATCCATTTTTTATATATATATATATATATATATATATATATATAACATACTTTGGAAGCAAATTCAAGTGCCTCTTTGGATGACAAGATAGTTAACCAAATGTCAAAGCCAACCAATGCATTTGGGAAACTTAAGCATCACCTATGGGATGTTCATGGGATTTCACTGAAAACGAAAATCAGCGTCGATCGAGCAGTCATTCTCACCACACTTGACATGGATCAGAATCATGGACGCCATACAGGATGCACATCAATCAACTTGTTGCTTTTCATAAATGCTGTCTTCGTTCAATATGCAGTTATACACTGCAGGACAAAATCTCTAACTCTGATCTTTTCATCAGATGTCGCGTCAGTGGTATTGAATCCTTTCTGATGCAATCACAGTTCAAATGATATGGTCCTGTCTTCAGAAGGAGTGATGATCGGATGCTGAGCCAACTTTTACATAGTAAGTGTAATGGAGGCTGTCCTTGGTTATGTTTCAAGGACAAACAATTTAAATGCTGCAAACATCCCTATAGAGGAGTTTGAATTTGCTGTTGAAAACTGAGCAAACTGGAGAAACATGCTACCGAGGTATAACTAACTTTAAAAAGAATCGTCTCAACCATCTGAGAGAATTAAGAACCAACACTAAATCTCAGGCTAATACATCAGCCCATATGATGGCCAACCCTTCAGCATGTCCCTTGTGTGGACTTGTTTGCAAATCCTGTCCAGGATTGTTGTCTCATACGAAACATAAACATAAAAAATGAATTAAAAGACACTCATACATTGTCCTTAACAATGGGAGAGTTCATCATCATCATATATATATATTATATAAAATATGTATGTATGTGTGCATATATATATATATATATATATATATATATATATATATATATATAACATGTTGTGTATATATGTGTGCATGTGTGTGTGTGTGTGTGTGTGTGTATCTTTGTATATATGTATATGGATATAGAACGCTGGTGTTGGAGTAAATGGATGTTTTTCTTTCATTGCTCAAAGAAAGTGATGTCTTATTTTAAAGGAAAGTGTTTATTATTTTTGTATTTTTCTTTGTTTACTATATTATTTGTTATGTCATGCATTCATATAGTATTTAATATTCACATTTTATAATCTTTTTTACATATTTATCTTTAAGTCATAACGATTTTTCTTTTTTTTAAATAAATATTGTTTAAGTTTAATTTATTAAGAATATCTTACTGAGAGTTTTAAGATCATTTAATGCATTGTATTTATTAAATTAATTTTATAGTGGTATGAATAATTCTTGTCTATTTATATTTAAGCGTAACATTTCTCCTTTTTTTTTTCTTTACGAAAGTGGTTGTAATTTTCGAAATTGGGTGAAAGTAGTAGATTTGTAATGTTTATTTTGTTTATCATTACTTTGACTATTGGTTCATTATCGCTGATTTCTTTATTATTACTTATATTCAAAGATTCTTTTAATAACATTTGGTATAAATTTTATTCCTTTACATTTTCTTATTAATTTACAATATATTATTTATTAATTATGAAGTAACATACTTTCAATTTTGTTGAAAAGTGTTCCCGTTATTTTGTTTTGTTTTTACTACTAGACAATTTGTTTTATTATTTACCTTTCAAATAATTTTAAATAGCAACAATTAAATTTTCTCTTATACTTTATAATTATTTTATATTTTAGTATATATAGTAATATTGGCACATTGATGACAATCTGTTTACTCCGACATCCAAAGTAAAATATATGTAAAATATATGTTTTATGTGTGTAGAGGCAGTGAGTAGAAGTAGTACCTCAGCTGCTGCACCTTTATTTTTAAGGTGGACGAGCAACACTGGTCTTCATTCTTCCCCTAAGTCCCCAAGTTCCTGTAAACCACTTCAGCAGGTGGGCTAAATCACATGGGTAGTGTTTGCACCCTACAACTAGACAGATGATCTGTACAAGCGGACATATATATGGGAAGGAAGTAGGCTAGAATCCTTGCAGGACAAATATAAGACCAGTCAAAGGGCAGATGAATCTCTTTGAGAGATCAATGGCCATATAGCTATCTCTGTGTGAGGCTATAGAAATATTTTGGCTGGTATACAAATGCATAGTTAGCCAACTGAGGGTGGGTGGGACCCTCCCAAGTTTTCTGGCAGCCTCCTAGGAGAAGGAAACTCTGATAGAAAACCTGCCTCATGGCCACATTAGATATCTTGCAACTGCTTGTCTCTGGGCAATGGGTTTTGTGATGAGGGTCAATGCAGTGCAAGCTGCATCCGACCTTAAAATCTGCATGGGCATTACTGACAACTTGCCAGCTTATAGTTCTTTTTTCTTTTTCTTTTTTTTTCCCAATCCAAGTTCAATGGCAATGCAGTGACATGTACAGGTCTGATGGGCTGGAAGTGCATAGCTGCTGACTTGCACATTTGGCAGCTTCTGGGTAGATGTAAAGTCGCTAGCTCGCCTTCATTGAGACAAGGGTGGTTTTTGGTTCTTCCAGGTCTGTCTGAGCAGCCCTTTTAAGGAGAGCACTGCTCACCAGAAGATTGCTGTAAGTGTCTAGAAAAGGTGACCCCCAAAATTACATGTCTCATTCATCTGGCCAGTATAGTGTGGCTGGCAAATGTCTATTTGGCGCTTGAACAAAAGTTAAAAACTAATGATAAAACTGAAACTATCTTGTTGGAATGTACGGTGTGACACCCACCGGTTGTCGCAGTGCCAGTATGTGACGTTCTCTGGTCACAACGCCAATATGTGACACTGCGCTGTTGGCCCGTGGTCAACTCCCAGTTGTGCCACGAAGCTGTAAGGTTTCTTCCACCAGCGTTTTGGGGTTGACTCTTTGTCGCTGCCACCAGCCTGTGTCCTGGTCATTCCCGGTTCAATACCAGCTTTGTCGTTCCCAGCTCACTGGTTACCAAAGTAACTACTTTGATCTCAAGTCTAACCTACCCACATTGTGACTTTGATCTTAGGTAGACAAAATCAATCAGACATCAGGCCGTAGTGCAGCTGAATCCGGGGTAAAGGTGATATCGCCCAAACGTAAGTAAAAGAAGCAATAAAACAATCTCAAGAGGTTCAAATATGTTGAGAAATAAATTATCTTTATCCGTCTGTTATATACAGGAGTGTGTTTCTCTCCCAGCCTGTTTCTATGGATTTGTGACACTTTTACGTTTCTTAAGCGAGTATCTTAAGTCATTCGTCAATATAACTTGCTTTTGGTAGGAAGTTGAAGCCAAAAAGTATGTGGAAATCTCTCGGTCAGCTTCTGCGAGGCAACGATCTGACTGCAACTGTGAATCAACTGCTGGAACTCCTAAACTGATTAGCTGCCTCGAGACATTCATTTATTTGGGCACTGACCAAAACCCAGTGTGGGGCCTGACGTGGCTTGGGTTCCTGATAATTCTCGATTCCCAACAAGAATTCTCTTTGTTCTTAGGCCAGGAAAATTAATTACTTCCCATTTTTGGAAGATTTCCATTTCAGGGGTTTTTCCCTCGTCCATGAGGGAAGGTCAGAGGAGAGTTATCCTCCTAGACTCTTCTTCTCTCACATTGGTATCTCATACCACTCCCCTTAGTGGGTGTTAACAACTTCCCCGTCCTTCTCATACATTCACCTCCACCTATCACCCATGCTACCACTTGACCAATGATCTCTCGGTGAGTATGACTAGACTGGCCCTCTTAAAATTACTTTGTTTACAAAATTCTTTTTTTTTTTTTCCTTCGGCCAAAACATTTTTTTTTACAAACCCCAGATTGTCAAATAATTTTTATCACATCTTTCTTTTGGAGACACCCAAAATTCACTTAGTTGGGTCTCTCTACCGACTCATCAATCACTGTCAAAACCCGACACCTGGTTTTTCTGCTATGTAAACTTTTAGCTGGGTGGTCCGTATTTTACCAGAGAGTCAAATTCTTTATTTTTCTCATGCCTTAAAATCCTCTTATCACCAAATTCCCATTTTAAATGATGTGTCTGATGCGTCAACAGTTTGAATAAGCAATAATAATATTTTTTCTTCCTCATGCCAGAATTCTAACACACATCAGATGGTTCCCCTCGCTGGACCCAGGAATTAAAATTAAATGATATCTCTGAAAGATAACTAATATCGATTCTCTCTGCCTGTACCGTGGTGGTCTCAAGCCGAAATTTTTTTTATGGCCACCATGTGTCGGTTGGCTTTGTTTTTTCTTTCTGAATTCTGTTTCACTTGGCGCGTCACTCCCTTATCATGACATTAATCAGTTTTGACAGAATCTCATATCTCGCTTTTTCTTACGGATTTTCTGTCTCGTGCAAAAAGTATCTTTCTTCGTAAATAAAATAAAATCTTCTTTTTAATGTCGCTCAGTCTATCTTTCGATATAGCTCTTTCTCGCCTTAAGTCTTTCCTGTTTTTAATTTCTATGGTTAATTAGTTAGCCAATTACCATAGCTAAACAGTGTCACAACAGACTCTTGGAGATAATCTTTTTGGATCTGTTCCTCAATGCAGAACAGTTCTGGTGTCTAGTGTGCTAGATAGATATTCTATAGATGTAGCTGCTCTCTTGGAAAGCTGCTGATGGTCAACTTCAGGAAGTCAGCGCTGGCTACACTTTCTTCTGGAAGGGAAAGTGTGCTGAGGAGGATAGAGTGGCTGGTGTGGGTTTTGCTGTACATAGCAAACTTGTACCAAAACTTGCTGAACTTCGTAAAGTAGTCAGTGAGCATTTAATGACCCTTCATCTACATCTGATTGGATCACAATATGCTACAATAATTAGTGCCTATACTCCAACAATGGACAGTAACAACATTTTAAAGACTCAATTCTATGAGTCTTTGAGAAGTATGATTCCAAAAGATGACACGATTGTCCTCCTTGGTGACTTCAACGCCTGAGTTGGTGCAGATTAGGAGACCTGGAGTATTTTGGGGAAATATGGCATTGGGAAAATCCACACCAATGGTTTAATGCTTCTTGAACTCTGCACCGAGGTTAATCTTCAGCACTCATTTCAAACACGGGTGATCATGTTACTATGTGGATGTATCCCAATTCACACCAATGGCATCACATTGATTATGTCATCATCCGCAAGAGGATATGCAGGATGTCCATATTGTTAGATCTATGTGGGGTGCAGATTGTTGGACTGATCATGCCCCCTAGTAAGGGCCAAAATGAATTTTGTTCGTAAACCAGCAGCTAGACAAAACAATGGAAAGCCTCCCACACACCTGAATGTTGCAAAACTGCATTCCCTAGAAACACAGGAATCACTAAAACAATGAATTACTGAAATCAATGATACATCTTCATGGGACTCTTTGAAGAAGAATATATATGAAGCGGCTGAGGAAGTTCTGGGTAAAATGCCAGCAAAACATCTAGACTGGTTTGATGAAAATGAGGATGCTATCATCGCAAGAAAGAATCAAATATGAAGTTCGATGTTGCAAAAAGGCCTGTCCAAAGAACAACACAATAAACTGTGCAAGGAGTTTAAAGCTGCAAAAGCTCAACATGCAGGAACTAAGCAGGAAAAATGATGGTCAAAGATAGCAGATGAAATGCAGAATGCAGTGAATTTAAATAATACCAAACAGATGTACTACTTGATGAGACAAGTATTTAATCCCAGATCCACCAAGATTGCTCCTCTCAGGACAGAGGACAGCAATAATCTCTTCACATTCATGGATGGCATGGCCAAGAGATGGAAAAAAACACTTTGATGGGCTACTGAATAGGCCTTCAAATGTTGACCCTGAAGTACTCAAGAAAATATCCCAAAGACCCATAGTGGTAAACTTGACAGCCAATCACTGCTGGGTAAAGTTCTGCATGGCATGGAGGGACTCATCATGGGCAGAGCTGTTGGGGTTGATGGTTTTCCTTACCAAGACATAATCAATCATATGCCATTGCTTCAAGCCAGAATGCCTCCAAGTGTTCTTGAATTTGTCCTTTTGACGAAATATGGTACAGAACTGCAGCAGTAGCAAACCATTGCTATTGCACTTTCCTATTCCATATCTTCCCATCACAGTCCAGGTTTCAAAATTTCTCCCTACCCTAGTGTCACAAAAAATGATGACCTTGTTTGCTGAGGGTATTCTTTGAACAACTTCACGTAATGCCAGATAGAAAGCAACCCTGACTCCTTTACAAGAATCCATAGTTGGAGCATACACACTCACAAGAGTCACAAAGGGAGCCTCATTGTCACAATCCGATCACTAACTCCACATGGAAGTTCTTCTAGGCTTGCAATAAAGGAAGTCTTCACAGCAAATGCGACACCAGATTCCCTTTTACAACCATCCCCTCTACCACTCCAGAAAAAGGTGTAGCTGCCAGACAACTTAGTATACTGTCCCTCATTAGCAAGTCTTGTCTCAGATAGTACTACTATGCTCATTTCATTATCTATGCTCAGGACACGAGACAGACGATTGTAAGTCCGACAATGTACTAACATTCCAACAGCCAATGTTCATTGGCTTACATATTTTTGCAGTAGCAGGATGACAACTGGGCTCAGGCTGTGGCACTCTGGGACACCTGTTGGACCAGACCCTTCCACAACTAGTCCCAGAGCCCTTATTGCTATTGATGCCAATATCATTAGAGACCTTCATTGAATGGGTTTGCCTTTTTTGGCTACAGCTAGCCTCTGTCAAGAACGAATATTTTCTATGAAAATTTCTCGGACATTCAGGCCGGTAAATGTTATTTAATACTGTTTATCATAAACAGAGCATTTGCTTAAATACTTGTATCTATAAAATAACAACGTTAAACATAATAAAATGTCTTTAATAAATATATATATATATATGCGTGTGTGCATGTCTGTATAAATATGTTTATGTATATATGCTTCTGTGTATATATATATATATATATACACACTGTGTGATAGATGAATTGTAGTCTAAATTACATAAATATGAAAATAACACTGACATTGCTTTTTAACAGATATATTTTCAAAAATTAAACAAAAATATTGTGAAATATTAAAAAGTAAATTTATTCGATAAAATCAACATTGGCTTCAACCAAAGCCTTAAGACAACTTTGGAATCTCTTGCAACTCTTCTGGATGGTCTCCTGGTTCAAGTCAGTGAATACTTCCATAATCCTTGCCTTCAGTTCATCTTTGGTATTACAAGTAGTTGGTCTCTCGCTCAACTGTATCCCATACATAAAAATCAAGGGGTTTGCAGTCTGGGGAGTTAAGTGACCAGATGTAAGTGGTGATTTTTTTTACAGAAATTATCTGAGAGCCATGAATGGGCTCTTCTGCTTGTGTGGCATGGTGCAGAATCCTGTTGCCAGATATAGGGTCTTCCAGTAGCCACCTTATAAACCAATAACATTTTTGCTATTTTATATAAATAATTTTTACAAAATAAAATTCTTACATTTGTCAGGACAAAACATGGCGGCTAAGATAAGTTTTCCTTCAGTCTTTATTCACACACACACATATATATATATATATATATATATATATATATATATATATACAAATCAATGACATCTATATGTAAAATTACCAGAGTTTAACATATTTCAAGCTGAGCTGAATTTTTGTCAAGGAAGTGCTTTATTAATGACGAGAGCATTAATAGTCAGATTAATAAAGGTAAAATGACTTATCTTTCAGTCAACTTTCAACAGGATCACTACTCTTCAGGGTTAGATATGTTGTTGTCTAAATTACATAAAAATGTGGAAAACACATCTCATTTTAACAGATATATTTACCAAAAAAACACAAAAATATCTTCAAATAATAAAAAGTAAATTTATTCAATAAAATCACCATTGGCTTCAACCACAGCCGCCAGATGACTTCAGAATCTAGTGCAGCTCTTCTGGATGGTCTCCTCCTTGTTTAAGTTGGTAAATACTGCCATAATCCTCTCCTTCAGTTTATCTTTGGTATTACTAGGAGTTTTGTTGGTCTCTCACTCATCTGCACCCCATACAAAATAATCAAGGGAGTTGCAGTTTGGGGAACAAGGTAAGGGGTGATGTGGGTGCAGAAATTGTCAGACAGCCATGACTGGGTTCTCCTGCTTGTGTGGCATGGTTGACACATTGTAGCACTACCTCCTCAAGGCACTTGATCTAGGCCTCCATGTTGAGCTACCAACAAATTTGGAAGTTCTTTTTTTATCAGAACAATCAGAGTGTGTTTTCCGAGATGCTATACCTTCATAATCACCATTAGACTCATTCAACTCTTTCCAACTGACACCCAGACACACTGAAATATTTGTATTGGAGCTTCCTGACAAATTGACCATGGTGAGATTTATTTGAACTTGGGTCTCATGGTCAGAATGCAAACATCCAGCTGTGGATAAAGCTCAGGAAAATGAAAAATAATTTGTGGTTATACATCTCAAAAGACATTCAAAGTTTTTCTAACAAGCATGACTCAAAGATAGTATATTTTTCTGCATCAAGTCTTTGGTCCTAACTCATTTCCTGTTGTTCTGCTGAAATCCTTCAATGCCAAAAACAACTATTGAGCATCCCAAAGGCATATTGAGATGGACTGAACATTTTATCAACCTGTTCTTTAATCCATCTACTATTAATGACACAGTCATAGATAATTTGTCACAGAATGAGTTACTTCATCAAATGAGCATTATAGACACTCTTCAAGAGGTAAAGCTTGCCATCAAACAAATCAACATCAGCATGGCATCTGAACTTGATGGCATCCCAATAGAATTACTACATTTTGGTGGGGACTGGTGTTCAGCTGACTTTGACTTGATCACTCTGGTCTGGAAGGCACTCCTGTGCCTCAGAACTTGATTGATGGAATCCTGCTTTCAATCTTTAAAGTTAAAGATTCAAAATTTGTGTCTGACAGCTACCAAGGTATCAGTTGGTAAGGTCTTTCCAAGGATCTTACTGAATAAGCTAATAGACAACAAGAAGTTATTCCAGAAGTGCAGAGTGATTTTCAAGTGAGCAGGGTTACTATAGATATAATTTTCTCAGTAAGACTGCTGCAGGAGAAATACATTGTACAGCAAGTACCACTGTACCAGGTTTTCAGGGATTTGATCAAGGCTTTTGACACCGTAAATTGTAATACCTCGTGGAAGATTCTTGATAAGATTGGTTGCCCTCCCATCTTTGTCAACCAAGTGAAATAACTACATACTGATATGAAGGATTGTTAAACATTCAACAGTTCATTTTCAGATGAGATTACAGTGGACAGTTGGGTAACGCAAGGTGACATTCTTGCACCAATACTTTTCTGTCTACTGTGTTCTTACCACATTCATTCAAGGACTGTTAGGTGAAAGTCTCCTTAAATTTATAACACCAGGAAGAGTTTACAATCTCAGAAGGTTCAACACCAAATTCAAGAACTTTGAGTGCCTGATCCAAGATTTGCTGTATGCTGATGATGTAGTGCACTCTGTGGAAGATTTGCAACTCATAAATGATCTCTGATGCTTGTGATACTTTTGAACTGAGAAAAACAAAAAGTGATGTTCACCTTTCTACCTAGTGTGTCCTACAATACTTGTGAAAAATCCCAGATTGTTGATACTTTCCCATATCTTAGAAGTACTGTATCAAAGGACAGTACCCTAAATACTGAAATTTTTTTCACACATTTAGAAGGCAAGTGTTGCATTTGGTAAACTTGAATGTAGAGTTTAGTCAGATAGGGGCATTACCATCAAGACTAAAGTGAGTGTGTGTATATAGCCTGTGTTTTAATGTCCCTGCTGTACTCTTCTGAAACATGGACAACATATGGACATATAAAATGACTTTAGCAATTCCACCAAAAATGCCTGAGACGCATCGTTAGCATCAAATGACAGCTTTTGATTTCAGACACTGTTGTCCTCTAACCAGATGTGATGGGCAGAACCTGTAACAATGGGGGATAACAGGATTCACAAAAATATTTTTATGGGAACACATAGGAAAGTGTCCCAAACACAAGCCTAAAAAGTGATTTGAAGGATGTGCAACATTGAGAAGAACTGACTTTAAATCATAAAGAGTGGAGGAATTTTATAAGTGAGGAAGGCAATGCCTTTGAGGATGAATGTCTCAGGCATGCTCAGATCAAGCATGATCTAAGAAGAGGCACTCACTCTGATCTGCGAACTAATATGCAGTTTTGAAAATGTAGTGTGTGTGTGTGTGTGTCGGCACATGCTGTTGTTGAGGGCAGGTTATGTAAAACATCCGAAAGGTCATCATAACATGAGAAGCAAGTCAATTATGTCAACCTGCTTCAATGTCTTGCCAACAATACATCTGTTGTTTGCAACAAGGTTTGCAAATCATCATCTTGACTGAAAAGGCACATGGTGGTACATAGAGTTGTAGGCCATGCAGATCAAATCAACTCAATCAAGGATACAGAGTTTATCTGTCATATATGCCTGATGCCTATGAATGCTGTTTTCTAGAGCCATTTTAGGGAGCATGGACGCTGAAACAAGATGGAAGCCATCATAAATGATTCAAGGGGTAAGGAGGCGATTCTCATCTGAGTAAGATGTGGCAATCACTACCATGTGTGTGTGTGTGTGTGTGTAGAGATGTAGAAATAATTGTGTTGGTGTTCAGGTACATGATTAGCCTACTGTGAGTGATGGACCATGACCCTTTGATAAGAAGGAAAACTCTTATAAAACACCTGCCTCACTGTTAATCAAGATATCTCTCATATGCTGCTTGTCTCTAGGATTCTTAGAATTGCTAATGTGAGTTGTTGCAGTGTTGTGCAAATTGTACATGACTATAATTTCGGGCATGGGCATTGCTGACATCTTAACATCTATTGCTGCTCTGGTTTCTGAAGTTCAGTGGCAATGCATGCAAGTCTGACAGGCTGGGAGTACATGGTTGCTTACCTACACCCTGGCAACCTTTGGTAAATATAAAGTCATTTTCCTACCTATGGAGGCAGAGGGAAGAATTAGTTGCTCCAAAGGTGACTGAGTAGGTCTGTTTAAGGATATCACTGCTCACCAGATATCTGGAGGGATCTAGAAAAAATAGCCTAAACATTGCCTATCTCACTGATTAAGTCTGGCAAGTTTAGTGCAGAACATACACTCATTAACAACATAACTAGCTTATCTCCTGCTCAAAGAACCACTAGAAAACCAGCTACTATGATGTTGATATTGCTGCTCTGTGATCTGCCACTCTGATGATGGTCAAATTGAAGAATATAGTGGTAGCTTCCCATTCTTCTGGAAAAGCAGATAAATGAAGAGAGGTTGTTGTTAGGTTTGTTGTATGAACAAACTTAAATTTGAAAGGGACTGAAGAGGAGTAATGGATATGATTTTCACAACATGACAAGAGAAGTCATATGAACAATAAGGCCCGCTTCAGGTCTTTGTAAATCTTACAAATGCTTTCAATACTATAAACAGAGAACATATGGAAGATCATGAAGCACTTAGGCTGGCCTCAACATTTTGTAGATATCATCCAGTCATTTCAGGATGACATGGAAATATCTTGTAATGTAGGTGGTTTACTTTAAGAACCTTTCAAAGTAGATGTGGTATCAAGCAAGGTGACCTGATAGTATCTACATCATTCACCATTTTCTTTTCTGTTGTTCTTCTCCATGCCTTTACAGACATATATATATTTGAGATAATACAATTGGTTCAACATCCAATGTATCTTTGCTAAATCTAGGACCTTCTTGTATGAGAGATTCTGTATGCCAAATGACTTTGACTGATCACCTGAATAGAATAGGAAATGCAAACTCTGATGTATAATGTTTCTTGTTCCTTCAAAGTTTTCAACTGGGCAAGGTAGTGGTCATGTTGCAACCTGCCCTAGGCTCACCTTACAATAAACCTTCAATATGTATGGGTGGCCATGAACTGATAGTGGTAGGCAAATTCACACATCTTGAATCTGCAATGCCTTGCTGGGCTGGCCATGTTAATTTGAAGACTCAAAACAGATACTCTATGGTGAGTTACTCTACAGCACTTGACCCCAGCATAAAACAAGGAAGTGCTTCCGAGGACTGTTCCAAAGAGTTTCTTGCAGCCTGCCATATTGATGATACTGAGTGGGAAATTGATGCTTGTGATCTTAGTCGAGGCATACAATTCATGAAGGACCTAAGATTTTACGAGAACATGAAATAAGTTGGGGACGTGTCAAGCATGCAGCTAGGAAAGGAGGAATCATTGATCAGGCAATCCATGAATTTACACGTGATAAATGCGTCACAGTATGCCTCTCCAATGCAGGCCTTGTTAGCCTTAAGAATAGAGTCATATTGGTAAACCTTAAATTACAATCAGTATGACACTGGAAATAACTTTGCAGTGTCAAAAAACCTGTCACCCATGAGCAAGCTGAACACACATAACAAAACAGGCTAGGCTCTGTACAAAACTTCACATCTGCAATAAGCATTGCAGGCTTCAAGAGCCATTGTCATTTTCACAAGAACCAAAAACATTGATCAAATTTGTCAACAATAGTCATACTCAAGCTGTCATTTGTGTTTGTTTGTGTGTGAGAGTAATATATATATATATATATATATATATATATATATTACAATAATGTTCAACCTGTATAAGGCCCAAGGGGCACTTGAGATACAGGGTTAAAAATAAGAAGTTAGAGGGACATTTTATGGAGATATGTGAAAAAGATTATGACTAACCCTAGACTTCTAAAGGTTAACATTGTAGTAATTGGGGAAGCATCCTCTTGGGATTAGGTTCCACAAAATAATGGTTCATAAAAAGAAGTTATTCGAGTGGAACTTACATCTCACCAATGGAATACAAAGGGTACAAGGGTGGTTCACTACAATGTGCATGGCATGGGGATCTTTACTGTGAAGGTGGAACTAAGGAATATAGTTTGTCTGAACACTTTCCATGGAAATAGTGATAAAGTAGAGAAAGGCTTGGGAAAAAGTTTATAGGGTAAAAAATAATTAATCATTCACAAGGCCATGGAGATGCTTTTGGACTCTATCATGACTGGAAAGTGAAAACTGGGCAGCTCCTGCCCATATATGGCAGCAATAATCCATTTTCAGCCTGATCTGGCTCTTATAAAGGTAGAACAGGAGTTAAGTACTTACTGGAGTAGTACAGGGAACTGATCATTTTTCCAACATCTTTAGCAGTTGATCGTATGTATAAGTCCCAATAGGCACTCAAAGCGCGAGGCCTTCCCAAGAGTAAACTCACTCATCATGATAGGCAAAAATTCAAGGTCCATTTTGTGATGATAGCATGTCACTAGTTTAGACATCAAATAAAAAAAGATTAAATCAGAAACCCAAATTAGATAAATTACTGAATGTAACCAGCCAGTTTTTCCTCCACTGAGCTATATATCAGCATAGGTATTCATCTAATTTCTGATTTAATCTTTTTTTCTATTTGATGTTAATTATAAACATAAGAATTGTGACACTGCGTTGTCGGCCCGTGGTCAACTCCCAGTTGCAGTGCGAAGCTGTAATGATTCTTCCACCGGCGTTTTGGGGTTGACTCTTAGTCGCTTCCACCAGCCCGTATCCCGGTCGTTCGGTGGTTGTCACTACTCAGCGAAATCCCCTGGTCTGGATACCAATATGTGCTACTGGCCCATCCAGGGTCAAATTCTGGTCATCGATGTTAATGGCTTCATCAGCCGTACCGCTTCAACACCAGCTCTATCGTTTCCAGCTCACTTGCAACATCTGGTTACTGGAGTAACTGCTTCAATCTCAAGTCTAACCTACCCACGTTGTGACTTTGATCTTAGGTAAACGATATCAATCAGGTGTCGGGCTGTAGTGTAAGCTGAGTCCAGACTAAAGGTGGTATTGCACAAGCATAAAGAAAAAGAAGTAAATAAAAGAAAAAACCCAAGAGGTTCAAGTATGTTAAGAAATAACAAATTAACTTTATCCTTCTGTTATATACAGGAGAGTGTTTTTCTCCTAGCCTGTTTTCTACGGAATGTGACACTTCTATGTTTCAAGCAAGTTGGTATCTTAAGTCAAGATTTAGTTCTTAGGTGCTGGCTTGGTTTATTCATCAGTATAACTTGCTATTGGTAGGATAGGCAAAGTTGGAGGTCGTGAAATCTCTCAGTCAGCTTCTGCGAGGCAACACTCTGGTTAAGCTCTGACTCAAACTCCAAAACCAGTTCAACTGCAACTCAGAACTCTCTGAATGACCTGAGGACGTTTGTTTATATGGATACCAACCAAAACCCGGTGTAGGGCCAGACACAGCCATGGGTTCTCGGTAAATCTCGATTTCTAACAAGAAATTTTTGTTGTCAGGCCAAGAAATTTGATTACTGCCCATTTTTGGAAAATTAACCACTTTCCTTTGGGGGGGCCTCCGTCATCTGTGAGGGAAGGTCGGAGGAGAGCTATCCTCCTAGACTCTTTCTCTCTCACATTGATATCTCATACCAATCCCTTCAGTGGGCGATAATAACTTCTCCGTCTTTCTCATCCATTCACCTCCGCCAATCACAATTGCTACTCAACCAATGCCATCCCAGCCATGCGGGTGTTGCTAAGTAGGCCCTCTTAAAATTATAATCTAGAATTTTTACTTACAAAATTCTTCTTTTTTCATCAGCCAAAATTTTTACGAATTCCATATTGCCAATTAAATTTCTATCATATCTTTTGGCTACGCAGAATTCACTTAGCCAGCACTCTCTACCAACTCCATCAATCACTGTCAAAGTTTGCCATCTGGTCCCTTTGTGAAGTTAGCTTTATAATGGAATCCTTGGCTTGTTGAGAAATTAAATTCTTTTATCTCTCCAAATCTCAATTCTCCACTCTATTTTCTGTCTCATGCCAAAATTTTAAATTTTAAAAACGCCATATTCAATGTTTCAGCATCTGAAGCAACACATTGATAACAATCCTCTCACCTATGTCGAGACAATGCCAAAACTTTATAATTGCCACATTGCTTTTCCTCACCGGTGACCAAGAAAAAAAATAAACAATATTTTGAAAAGATAATTAATATTGATTCTCCCTACCTGTATCAGCAATTGTCTCAAGCTGAAATTTTTATGACCGACATGGTCTGGCCGATATCTTAATATTTGCCTTTCTTCCTATCTCCCTTGGCAAGACATGAATCAACCAGACAAAACCTCACATATGGCTTTTTCCATTGGTTTACTGTCTTTTGTGAAAAGTATCTTTTTTGTAAATAAAATCTTTTCTTTTTAACACCGATCGGGGTATCATTTGGCTCTTTTTTGCTTTAAGTATTTCTTGTTTTAATTTCTATAGTTAATTAGTTAGCCAATTACCATAGCTAAATAGTGTCACAATTTCCTTCAATGAAGTTGTCATTTTGATTAATATAAGACAATGTTCTTGAAGATTGGAAAATTTAAAATTAATCATCATTTGTCTCATGAAATTCTATTTTCCTTGTCATAAAATGTTTGGTGAGTGAGTCTTTCTTTCTTAATGTTTGTTGAATGTTCAATGTAATGTTAAAACTTAAGATTAAGAATGATCTGAATTTAAAATGTAAAATCGTTCAGAGTCACGATGTTCACTGGTGAGTGTGAATGACTTTTTTCTTGGTTTACTTTTTGGCTCTGCTAATAGGCAGGTTTTTTAAATTTAGTGCAATCAAAAAAATCCACTTGGGTTCTTAATTGGCTGTTTATTGACCATTCAGAACTTGAGTTTTTCAAAAACACTGAAGCTGGATTTGTTCTGTTGTTGCATGCTTTTCTTTGATTTCTTTTTTTTTTTTAAAAATTCCCTCAAATTTATTCTAAATTTTTAAATTGCCAAATTTGAGTGTCTAATAATTGGAAAATACAAGACATTGCTGAACAATTTATTGCCTTGAATGTTTGTCAGTGCTAATAAGTGTTACTTTTATTTCTGAAATAGGAAAAACTTAAAAATTTTTGTTGATCCATATCAATCTGTCCTAATGATTTTCATTAGTGCTGTCATTTTATTCAAGTGTAAAGGCGGGGAATGGTTCATTCTCATTCGTTTAGAAAGCTGAGGTAATTAATTATAATTCTTACAATCATTATTCTATAATTGTTTTTGACTCTCTAATTATATTTTTCTTTATACCTATTTCTTTATGGACATGAAGAAATTTTGATATCCCAAATGTCATTTGTTTTTATTTGCAATTTTAATATTCATATATTTTTCCATTAACATACACTAGACAAGGTGATTAGTTTCACACCCGGCTGAAACATTTCTAGTTTTGTAAAATAATTTTTGCGCAAATTTACCACTTGAAAGTTCTCTTTCCTTTCTTCCTTCAATCAATTAAAACAAACATTTTGTCAATACCTACAAATGTAGGCTGAATGATGTAAAAGTGATTAGGCATCATTATACAGTTTTAGTCTTCATCTGCTGTTAAACATGAACTTTGTTCAACCCAAATTTAAAGCTTGTATTCCATTTCACTCCTTTGTATCTTGCAAAATTCTTTTCCTTGAAATCCTATCAGGTTTCCAAATAAAAAAATTTAAAAATAAATTCTCCTGAATTATCTTATCATTTACTTTCAAAACTAAAACATTTTCTATTTTCCAACAAAACATTTCAGATCGTAAGAAAGTTTTAATTTATTTCCACAATTTTTTGGTGGTTTAAATCCTATTTTGGCCCAAAATGAAAAAATGAAATTGGACGTAAACAAACGGAAAGCAATTCCTTAAATGTTTTTTTCTTTTCATTTACAAACAGGATGAACCAACAAACAATCATTTGTCATTTCTTTGTCAACAAAAAATCCATTAAAAAACTAATGTTAAATCTTCCAATATTTTTTCGTTAGTCATTATTTAATTTTGGTGATTCGTTTTTGAAGAAATCCACTAATTTCCTGTAATTCCATCATTTCCTAAGTTGCAAATCATTAATTACCTCTTGTCTCAAACCATGCTAGGTTATCTATTAACCATTTTCTGTTCTATTCTTGGCCAAATGATACCTGATTTCAACCTCACATATGGCTTTTTTTTTGAGGTTTATTATCTTTAAAGTATTCCTTTAAAAATAAAATAAAATCTTTTCTTTATAAAGATCGATTCTTTCTTTCATTTAGGATAGCTCTTTTTTGGAAAGAAAAAATTAAAATTTATTTCTATTTTAATTAGTTAGCCAATTACCATAGCTAAATATAATAATGGATGATTTTCAAATTACATTTAAAAAAGGTTTGACACAAAAGTATCAAATTATATAAACCTGTAAGTTAACATGAATATATGGAAAACTTTAAAACATAGAACGTTTCCCATCTAATATATAAAATTGAGATATATATTTTTACTATGCATGTATTTATATATTACATGCTTGATTTTTAAATACATTTAACTGAACATGTGTGAGAATTGTGTTATTGAATTAGAAATTAATTCTTCATCAGTTCAAAAAAATAGTTCAAACTGTATAAAATATAAAACTGTTTTAAAATTCTCAAAAAATAATCAAACTGATGTTTGGAAATAAAAAATTTTAAATTTAATATCAAACTTTTCATTTACTAATAAAATCTACTATGCAATTGATTAATTACACTTCTTTTAGACTTAAAATTAAATTATAATAGACTACATTTTTTAATTAGAATTAATTAGCATCCTGGGTAAGATGATAAACCACATTCAACTGGAAGGAGAATTTCAGGAAAATTGAAGAGATCTAGTGTTCCCAAGTCCAAATGACCTGGAGGTGTGTATTTTATTTTAGGATCCCAGCATGGGCAAATTTATTTGACCCAATCTGAATTCAAAACAAGAGTATCTGCTGAAAGTGTAAAAATTGGTTTTCTCAAAAAAAAAATTTTTTTTAAAAAAAATTATTAAAAAATTCATTTTTATAGTAACAAAAATTATTACCAATAATAAATTTTTTTAAAAAATAAATATTACCATCAATAAATTTTTGAAAAAAGAAAATTGTACCAGCAAAAAAATCTTGTCAGTAAAATAACCCATTGAGGTTAATATGCCAAAAACAAAATAAACCCTTAAACTATACATTTTTTTGAAAAAAAAAAATATTACCAGCTAATGTTTTTTTGAAAAAAAAAAAAAAAATATATTACAAGGCGAAAAATTTTGTCAGCAAAAATAACCCATTTCCAACTTTTTTGCCATTAAAAAAAATAAAACTAACATTAATTAACTTTTATGTCAATCAAAATTTATTAAAATAAGTGTTAGGAGTATTGTAGAAAGGGGTAATGATAAAGTTCATTATGAGTCCCATTGAGAGTCATAGGGGCACCACATAGCAGCAGTGGTATGTCTTGGGCAAGATAACCTGATAGAGTCTAACCCTCCAAACTAAAAAGTAAAGTTACTACCTTAATCACATGGTAAAAAGCTGCAACAATGTGAATATGTGAATGAGAGAAAGAAAAATAACTAGTTAAACAATGCCTGTTCTAGCTGATTCTACTCTAAATATTCATCTATTTGTTTTTTGGGTTTTTTTTTTTTTTAATTCTCTTATTTCCTTTGTACTGTGACTTAAAATTTCACTAAAATTAATATCATTTCTTGCTGTTTTTTATTTATATCATATATATAATCTCTTGTACATTTAGTCTTTTATCATAAACCAATTACTGGAGGAACATTTGTACGTAAAAGCAAAGGATTATAAAGCAAAAGATATGATTATATTCAGAGTATCATTAAGAGCCATGCCATTTATTTGCGCTTTTTATAAACTGATATCAATATGTATATCTTCCAGCTTCCTGATAATCAACCATCAACACTGAGCTCTGTTAACTCCAACTCATTAACCAATTTGACCAGTTACCAGACCTCTCCACAATCTTTGGAAATAACAGAAGAAGACTTCCAGAGATTTGCAGCTGCTACCAGTGGCAACCAAGAATTTAATGTTTCATTCTATCCTTCTGACTTGAACTCACTCTGCTCTCAGCAGCAACAGCTATTAAATACAGTATCAACACAACAATCCTCGCCACAACATCAAACCGGCCATCAGAAACAAGTTCAACAGCAACAACCATCATCACCCAACCATTTACAACAACAACAGCAACAGCAGCAACAGTTATCTCCACAAACAAGTAATAAAATACCACATATCATATTTACCGGTAAGCATACCAGTAGATTTCTCTTTGTTTATACATGAAATAGCTCTACTGTAGATTTTTTTAAATTTTACTTTTTAAATAATTATATAATAGACAAAACTTTATGTATGGATTGCTGTATCAATGAAGCGTGATCAATCTTATCAGCTGCAAAAAGAATAACTATAAAACATGATTGTCTTGGAGGAACTTAAATTGGACTGCAGACATTTCAGCTTCTATTTCTCCTACTTATCCTACATCCTTGGCCCCATGTTTTGACATCAGTTTACAACTTTGTACCCAATCCCTGCAATAGACACACACACAATAATAGCTTCATCTACAACAGCTATAATTTCTCATTGTATACTTAATCCAGGCCTATTTTTCACATAGAATCTACACATGGAAACTTCTAAGTCATTTTTAGCTGAAAAAAAATAATGAAAGTGTTAGCAAAAAGAATTAGAAACTGTCTTGTAAAAGTCATTTATAAATTTGGACAAATAAAATGCTTGAGTCAAATTTAAATAGGTAAATATTGAAGTTTTTTATACCTTTTATTATTTTTTTAACTTTCTATGCTTCATAAATTTTATTCAGTTCCATTCATACTGAATTCTCTATACTTTTTGACAAGAACAATATTGGTCAGAATATAAAATTCATTTGATCGTGTCAAAATGTTACAGGTGCTTGTAAGCATTATCCCAAATACACACACACACACACTTTAAGTAGGAATGTTAAATAAATTTAACTTCACAACAATTTTACCTTCCTGGATCCAAGGAATTTTAAATGTAACTTCTATGGAAAAAAAAAGGTACATTATATATACAGTGTAACCCGGATATAAGAGATTTTCTCTGGTCCCAAATTAGAGCCTGTGTTAATGTATATAAATTAGACCCGGATATAAGAGACCCGGATATAAGAGAGATTTTCTCTGGTCCCGTCCTCCCCGATATAAGAGTTCGTTTTGAGTGACAGTGTGATGTCGTAAATCGGTCAAACAGAGGTCAGTTAGAAAGAGAGTGAAGTTCAATGACTTAATCTTGACTAGTCTAGAGACACAGTGTGTCCAATCTGTGTCTGTAGGAGACACCCTCTACCTTATGATTTTGCTTTGTGTGTCTAAGGGTAGCGCCGCCCGCTTTTTTGCCGACTTTGCTTGTCGTTGCATTTACTGGACAGCACTTTCACTTTACCCACTGTTCTGTTGAGTCAGAAGTTTGTCTGTTTGTTAATTTTGCCACTGAAAACCGTTTGCTTGCGATCATTGCGATTAGTGATGTCGGCGTCTCAATGAAAAACTCTGAGCATTTCTGAACAGTTGGAGCTCATCGACGATGTCAAAGTGAAGAAACTCAAACTGGCCGCTGCAGCCAAAAAGTACGGAATCGGTTATTCAACAGCAGCAAAAATTCTCAAGAAAGAAGACGATCTCAGATCTTGCATGCAAATGAACGGAAACACTAATCACAAACGAAAGCGCCAATCCGTGCACAAGGACGTTAACGAAGCGCTTACGCAAGCATGTGCTCATGGAGCTACCGTCACCGATCACGTCATCAGGCAGAAAGCATCACAACTGGCCGTAAATCTTGAAGTTGATTTTGAACTGAGCAATGGCTGGCTCATGCGCTGGAAGCAGGCCAATAACGTTTCGTTCAAAAAATTTCACGGCAAATCAACATCAGCAGATCACGGTTCTGCCAATGAATGGGTGACAAACGTTTTGCCGCAACTTTTTCGTGGATATGATCCAAAAGATGTTTGGAGCTGTGATGAAACGGGAATTTTCTACAAAGCCATGCCGTCTGGATCTTTGCGATTTG
Organism: Acanthosepion pharaonis; assembly: GCA_903632075.3. Taxonomy (NCBI): domain Eukaryota; kingdom Metazoa; phylum Mollusca; class Cephalopoda; order Sepiida; family Sepiidae; genus Acanthosepion; species Acanthosepion pharaonis. The sequence goes on along the minus strand of CAHIKZ030003575.1, from coordinate 29,735 downwards.
CCGGCGACGAACAGTCAAATGGGACAAAAGTTCCCAAAGACAGACTCACGATGCTTCAGTTCACAAACATGGGCGGCAGTGAAAAGCAAGCTGTAGTTGTTGGTAAGTCGGCAAAACCACGGCAAACAGATTTTGACGAATTTATCAGCTTCGACGACCGTACACAATGTTATGGAGAACTGACTGACACGGACATCACACGTGGTATAAAATCTGGATGATCAAGATTTTGACGAAGATGATGATGCTGAAAGCGTAAGTTCTGAAGTTTCTGAAAGTGACAAACCAGTGCCAAATTCTCTGGCTGCATTGAATGTGCTTGAAACTCTGACAGCCTACTTTGAAGCAAAAAGCAGTAATCCTGATGGCGCATTGAAAATGATTTACGGACTGTATGAAAGTGTTCATGATGTTAACAAAGAGATTTCTGTACAATCAAAAATGACTGACTTTTTTAAGAAAAAGTAATTTTGATTGAATTATTTTTTTGAAAAAAACTGATTGAAAATGTATTTTTGTCTGTGTTTTTTATGTCTATAACTGTTAAATAAACTAGTGTTCTGTATGTAAAAAGCGTCATATGAAGTGTTCCCATACTTACCTAAACAAAATAGACCAAACCCGAATATAAGAGACTTCTCCGGTCCCGACAACTCTCTTATATCCGGGTTACACTGTATTGTCAACTAAAATAAACATTAAATTTATTGTAAGGTTAAATTTTACTTTATGTAGAAAATTTTCAATTTCATATTTAATTTTCCTAGGTTAATGATGCCACTAACATTTTCTGTTCTTCCCAAACAAGTGAAATAATTTGTAAATGATTTATAACAAAAAGTAACATAATCTGTCAAAATTTTTATCACTAACAGTATTTCAGTTATTTTGTATTTAATGTTTATCTTTCAATCATTTTTTTACCAGGTGCTGATGATTTATCTAGGCAGGATTTTGCCAAAGAACTTGGCAATGCTATCACAGGTTTCAATGACTTTGACACTGATTTCTTTCCTGTGGAAGAAGCATGGAAAATGGGTTTGGATCCGCTTGACCTTGATGCTGTTCAAATGCTGACTGATCCAAATCTTGTTACAGATGCTGCTACAGAAGATTCTTTTAAACTGGATCGGCAGTGAATATAACAATTTTTCAGGTGTTAGACAATAGCGAAATGAGAGGAACAGAGGCAGCAAAGATAGCAGTAGCAGATATTCTCTCTGCTTGTCCAACTCTAAACCAGATATTAACTGTTGTATACTCAATCTACTTGCCAAATAGTGGAATACCCAATCCTTCCTTGCTGCTCAACCTACTCGGTATTAAAAAAGACAAAAAACTGTTGATGCTGAATATTAAATGGTGGTACCTGCCTAGTTTAAAGGGATGAGGAATAACCTTTTCCTATTTTTTAATCCCTGGCTGATATCACCAGCACCTTCATCCTTTGGTTTTCTTGTACAAAGCTTACATTCAAATTCCATTTTCTCCATACATTTGTCATGGCAACAGACATTCCATCTCATTAGCACATGCATGTATCATATAAAAATAAACAGAAATTGGAGCAAAAAGAGTAAAATAATGTTTAAAAACAAATTGTAACATTTTATTGCAATGGTTGGTGAATTTTGACTGTTTAACACAACAGCTGCTGTAGATTTGTAATTGATCAACTCTAACTCGTTCCTAACATAAAAGATTGAGGAGCTTTTGTTGAATGACATAAAGCTATATGTAGTCAGTTAATGAAAAGAGTCAGTAAGCTGAAAAAGTTGTTGAAAGTTTCTTAAGCATGTAATAGATAAATGCTTAAACTTGAAAAATAATTTGAACAGTGCACTGCTGCAAAAGTTGAAATTAAAGTTCCCAAAAGTTTGTGAAAAATTATCTAATCCCATGTAGAATTATGTACTAAACTTGACTGAACTAAAATATTGAACTTTCGTCATAGTGCACTGGGGGTGGGATCATGAAATTCAGCAGTGGTTTCATCCAGAATTCAATTTAAGTTTTGAGTTGTTGCTGCTGTAGTTGGAAGATTTCATCTGACACCTTCTCATTATTTTGTAATTTGGAGCAGTCTTCAGCTTAAAAGTTCATTTACACCTCCTCCTCCACCAACTTCCATGTCTGTTTAACAATGTTTCAAGCTGGAAACCTTTTAAACAACTCTGCTGAAAGCAACACACAAACACAGGTTTTTATGAATATGATATGTATGTATAAGTGTGTGTACATGTAAGGTATTAAAATGTGCACACACACACACACACACACAAACATATTCAAATATACCTGTACCTATGTTTGTATATGCATGCACACACACACACACACACACACACACACACACACATATATATATATATATATATTCATTCACACTTGTTTTTACATTTTCAATTGCACATAGAATATATCTTGAATGTGTAAACAGCCAAAAAAATGATATTCATGAAAAAAAATTGTAAATTTTATTTTTTTAATTTAAAACAAGTGTTGGTTGTTGACTTTTGTTTCCCCATTTTTCTCTTTGCCTTATCTTTCTGGCCATCATCCTCCTCCTCTTCTTTTCATTGTGTTGATCTGCCATGTGTGCCCTGCTTTCTATCTCACTGAAGACAGTATTGCAGATTCAAGAGTAGTAAATAAAAAGTGCATGTATTCATACAAAGCTCAATCCCCATCTTTCCAAAAATAAAATAAGACTGAAATCAACTCTAAAAATCCCCCCCCATACACACACCAAAAAGAAATTGAGCACTGTAATATAATTTTTTTTTTTTTTTCATCTTATCAAATAAACTTCCCTCCTCTTTGTGTTTTTTTGGCCTGGTTTGATATTATTATTATTATTATTATTATCATTGGTACCACTATAATAATGATTCTTGTTATGTTGACAAAAAACATTATTGTTTTAAGCATCACATGTAAAATACAAATTACTATTATGTTGATAATAGTATAAACAAAAATGATTACAACTAAGCTACTGTTGATTCCACAAGTTCACTTAACCAGCTTGTAGGTTTTATAACAGTTTTCATAACTTTGCTTACCAGTGTGGTATTGTGTACTTGAGAAAAAAAAAATCACTTGTTTAAAATGATGGTGCGGCAGGGGTCCTGCAGCAGTGGCAAATGCCACACCTTTTAATTATGATAATTTATTTACCTCCATTTTTAAAAAAATGAGAAAATATTAGTAAAGTTTAAAAGAATTAAAGAGGAATTAAAGAGAAATTAAATTATTGAATTTAAATATTCTAAGATTTTTCTTGTTGATTGCAACTTAGTTTAAAACTGAATAATTTTGTTTTCAGGTGATAAAAAATAAATTAACCTCATGATATTTAAATATTTTGTGTTAAAATGTGTACTGCATCTAACAGCATTGTTATTTTTATTCCCCATATTTTGTACCTGACAGACTATTTGATTTAGCAGGTAAATTTGTTATATTTTTCTCTCTATTTGAATTACCATAAGATCCACAAGTTGTTACCAATTTCAATTGAACAAATTACTGCTGTTGAATCCAGAGTTTTGTGGATAATTCAACCGATTTCAGTTTGCATTGTATTTTTCAAAAGATTCTTTCATTTCGCAAATTATCACCGTCTTTTACATTTTCATTACATTTTTTTTTTTTTTTTTTTTTAACAGAAGCATTTCTCCATTTTTATATTTTATTCATTCATAATCTACTTTATTTGAAGAAAAAATGCAAACCTCAATTATAGCTTTATTTTTTTTTTTTTTTTTGCTTATGCTCTTCATTTTTTTTTATTTAATATAATTTTTCTAATTTTTTTTCTAAGCTCTGTCTGGTGTGAGTTTCTACCTGGGATTAGTGGTAGTGGCTCTTATCCTGCCTGCTTTTCGATTTTCCTTTTATGCCACTCAATACTAGCTTCTCTGCTAGTATTTTACCAGTTGTTGTCTATGCATATCAGATAATGTATGTTCCCTTGATGATTAATTGACTTGTTGAAATTTTCAGACCTTTGTATATCATTAACATTATTAACATTCTTGTAGAAAAACAAATCTTAAGAACCAGTTTCAGAAGTAGTGTTTGATAGAACCAACACATTAACCACCCTGCTCCAACTGTTTTTGGGGGAGGGAAAAATTATAAACATGACAAATAAAACCTTAAAAACAGCAACAAATTTAAACAAAAACAACTAACCTATGTCTTTTCCTTTCTATGAAATATATATTTCCTCCCAGATAGTTAATTGATTTTAATACATATTTTATTTCCTTTGAGTCATTTTACTTGTGAGATTTTGGTGTGATTAAAATGGGCAACTTTATTTTGTATATGGTCTAGGGAGTGACAATTAGTTGTTTACAAATTAAGAACACAACAATTAAAAATACAAATCTTATAACCAAACATATTTACTATTGCCTCACACAAATATTTTTGAAGATAAAAAAAAAACGTGTAGCATGAACTTCATATGGGCTCTCTAAATGTTTGTGTATTAATGTGAGTGTGGAGTTCAGTTTTTAGACAGTTAATTTTAGTTTGCCTGATTTTTAAATCAGAAATTACTTTTGTTAGAATTATATTGAATTGATGAGAAAGTAAATGACTGCAAAACAACACACACCAACCAAGGACATCAGTTAAGGAGCTCTTTGAAGGTTTTTGACTAATTTATTGTTGTTCAATATAATTGATTAATCATCAGAGGTTTATTATCTGGTAGACTTGTGTAAAAATATATACTATATATAGGCTATTATTATTATTATTGTGTGTGTGAACTTATGTACTGAATGTGTATATTTAATGTCTATTAAAATATACAAATGTATGTTGACTGAGAGAAATAGCACTTATTTATGTATGATGTTTTTTAGCTTTGTTTTTAACTTCATTGAAAACTTCCAAGTAAATTTTAATATTTGGGTTGCTTGCTCTGCACACTGAGTTGAATTCCTGTAGCTGTGAGGCCATTAAGTATTAAACTATTTTAGATTCTGTCCATACCAAAATAGAAAGCATCTCTGTAAAATAGAAAACCTTAAAAGTGATTATTTTTCAATCTTTGAAAAAATATTTGGTGCAAATTGATTCGAAATGAATAATCCACAAACCTTGCTTTTGCATTTGAAAAACCATGTACTGGTGTAAATGTTGAAAAGTCTTTTTTGTTTGAACATAAGACAAAAAATGGCAAGGCTGAAGACTTGATGCACCTTAGTCAAGAGAAACACTCTAAATATGCTGTGTATTTTTGTCTAGACTGACTTCTCAATAAAATAGAACAAATCAGATTTTTTTCTTCAAGGGAAAATTTGGTGTAAGTTTTTTTTTGTTTTTTTATTATTCCCCCCCCTCTGGATAAGGTCTTAAACATTGATGTTGCTATAATTTTGGCTGCGCATAGACAGCATCTACTTCAGTTACTGAATCCATTTAATCAAATTTGTGGTTTATAAAAAAAATGTTATAAAATCTGTATTGGGAGGGAGGAATTTCTTTTTTAAAAATCCCTAAGCCAAAGTAACAGCTGTCCATTCATTTTCTACAGGTTCTTGATACTGACAAAGTATTTGGGACAATTACGTTGGACTCGGTCCAGAATTATGTATCCCAAAATTGCTCATTGCAGATCAAATCTATTCACCATTTATTAAGTAAATAAAATTAATTTCAAACCCTTATTTTGTTTTGCTTATTTTTCCTCTTATTATTTTTGTTATGACAGACACTTATTTTCACTGTCAAGTCAGGTTCATAAACTAGTATCCCTACTAATATCCATCTAACTTTATCTAAATGATTTTAATGAATGCTATGACTAACATTTTGTACAGTCCTCTGAAACAATCATTAATTTATGTTTATTCCCTGATATTTCATTCATATCAGATTTTATAAATAAGGTTTTCAGTTTCTCATTGAAATCAATAGGTATATAGATAAGTGCCGTTTTTTTCTGCTTTGCTGTATTTTATTTCATATAAATGTACAAATGGTATGAGTGAATTCAACTTTCAAAGTCACAGTAATTAGTTTGTGACTTCTATTAGAGCCAACATTCTTGGTATTAAATGTGGACATTGAACAGAAAAATGACGGAATAAGTAATTTGGAATTAGAATACTCCCCCCACCCCAATTCAAATGAAATAACTTTTGGGACAGAAAAAAATTGTTTTATTTGTAGATGTTCTGCAAATGAAACAATTTCTTTTTCTTTACTGTTTTTTCCAGATTGCAAAAAAAAAAAAAAATTCAGACATAAACTCTAAAGCATTCAGAATTAAACTTTTTTAAACATGAGAAATAAAATTGTTCCAAACAGCAAGTGGCTTACTGGCATTCTTTCTGCTAAGACTGATGAATTCCAAACTATTGTAACAGATTCCTGAGAGGTTCATATAAAAGTCAATTGACACAGTTCCAGGCACTTTTGAGATTATTTTGAACACAACTTTTAAACTGTTTGGTATTCCTTTCCACAGACAACATTATCAGAAATCTTGAGCTTCCAAAATTGCACAATGTAATTAACTTCTACCACGTTTTTTAGGTAACTATCCTGAGTTAGAAAGAGAGAATTTGTTCATTAGCAGGATACTCATAATTGCAAGGGACTTGTTCTTTCAATTCAAGTGACTTAATCCCCAATGAGATTCAGCTTTGCTCTGATCAACATTTCTAAATTATTACAGAAAAATTGGCTTTGTAGTAGTCTATTTTCATTGTAAAAACAAAATGTGTTCCAAGTATATTTAATTTTACAGAAATAAATGAGAAAATAATTATAAAATCAGTTTTATGATACATGAACTGCTATATAATTAATGGAAGACAATATAATTTATTTTTTAAACACCCAACACTTCAAACTGTGGATATGGTAAAGGCAGGCTGACAAGCGCAAACTTAGCCATAGATATATTTCACATATTTATAAGAACAAGAATGGACTAACTCAATTGTTCCAATCACCAAATGCAGCACTACACACTGTGACCTTCCATGGTAACCTCAATCAAGAATTCTTGGTTAGGATATCAGATGTAATACTATACTGAAGTGGGTATGTGTATATCTTTCTGCTGTTTCCTTTCTAGTTAGGAGCATCAGTCAGGTTGGTGACATCTTGAGACATGAGTCTCTTCCACTGACGTTTTTAGGTAAGATTTGAAAAATTCCCAAATTCATGGATGAAATGTTGCAAGCCACACATCATGTGACAGATTCCCAAAATCAATCAGTCTTAGAATGACAAAAAAAGGCCAAAATATCTTAACAAGAATTTAACAAAACAATTTATTTTAGCTGTTGGTTATATCGGTGTTTGTCTTTTCCAATTCTAATTCTTGACAGGAATATGTAGCCTGATGTTGGGTTATTCATTCACAATGATGATAGAACAGTTACATGTCTGTTCACTCAGTGTTTGCTTTTCAAAGGTTGAGGTGATATCTTCTTACAACCTCTCTCTCTAATAGCATTTTGCATATCATATATACATAAAATTCAACTTGGTAGCTTGTCACCAATGATGTGACCATTAATTTACATTCTCTAAGGATCCCCTTTGTCTTGCAAAACCCATATTCTGATAACCTACTCTAAAACTTCTTCCTATAAAACCACTGGTAAATGTATCTTTATGCAAACAAACTATACATCCATTGGCCAATTTCAAGTTTTTCAAGAAGCTGAATTATATTGCCTAAAAAACAACACCTGTATGATGCAACAGTAAACAATGTAATCTCGCAGGTTTTTAAAGAATTTTTTTTTTACCTGACAAGTTTTGTGGGTAGGACCAGGGTTATATACAGTTATACTATGTTAACCCAATGTTAAGTTTGATTCCATAAAATCATCTAATTTCTCAAAAGTAATTAACTTAAATTTCCACATTCAATCCCAATAATCATTCAATGGGAACAAGACTTCTCATGTTTGCCTTCCTCTACTTTACCATAAAACCAGACCTTTCTACTTTTAACTGTTTGTCAATCACTGTCAAACCTCCTTGGGATTCTACTCATGGTGCACAGATGGATTACTTCCCACTTCATCACAGTGAATGCTCTTTGCAAAAAATCAACTCATAGACTTGCAGGTCCTATAATATTGTGGTTACTGTCCCATGAAACATCAAAAATGGGTTAGAAATTTATCATGCTAATAAAAAGTAAACTAATTTATTTATTGAAATTGAAAATAGTTTTGGAATGTGAACTTTGGTTACTCATTTGATATCAAATTTACTCTTCTATCAACATTCTTAATGCATTTAATGCTAAAACTGATTTTTTTTTTAAATATTTCTATTAAGTTAATGTATTTAAGTGAAACTAAAAATGAAAATGGTTACATTGAAGTATCCACAAAATAAGTTGAAAAACTTTACACACTCAGCCCCACCCACAATCACTTCACCCAATGCCAAGCTGATAAAATAAAATAAAAATCTCATTAACAACTTGACATCCACAGCTGGGCCCCCCTCGTACCATAGTTGTGATCTGCAAGGTGGTGGTGGTCACTCTGTGTGACCTTTGTTGATCTGCAGCCTGAACCTCAACTATTATTAGCAGTCTCATCACTGGACAGAATGTGTCACGGTATTCCATCAACTGACACATTATGAGAGCACATACCTGATAACCTCCCCTATAATGAGCAGCTTGCAACAGGCAGATTTACCTAAACCCTCTCCCCAATTCAAACAGGCTCTTCTTCAAGTCTGCCATTTAGGTACCTCTATTCATGTGAATACAGCCTTTTGCAGCTCCAACCTCATTCAGCTATTGTTATTGCCCTACTTTAACACATTGTTTTAATCATTTACTGATAGCATTATGATCCATTCCTATTTTAGCCTACATACAATTCTAAAGTAGTGCTTCGTATTCCATTTGTCTAACATATTTTTCAGCACTTTTGAATGAAATGTACTTCTATTATCTATTAATACTATTTCCACTGGACCACTCTAAAAATAATTTGTTCAGTACACTGAACTTAACTTAACTCCATGTAGCCACTTTTCCTAGTCTGCACTCAAGAGATACACTCCTTTTCAATAAGGTGTCATATCGATAGCCAACCTTATCTAGTCATTTCTCATTTGGGCCTTTTCCAATTCATGCATGGCCAGGGTCAATTTATGCTCCTAAAGGATACCCCAACCAGGTTCTTATCCTGGTAAGAATATCAGCTTTGCTCTGCTTTTCCATACCTATGCCATTTTTACCCAAATTCATCAATCAATTCATCCGAGATCAGAAATGGTGAACCCACTGACCCCAAAGTCATGAACTGACCCACCATCAACTTTTTAGTGACTCATGGGGAGTCAGTGAAATGATGTCATGAAATGTGGCTTGGCCAATCAAATTTAGTGATTTCTCAAATTTTCTTTGCACATACTTGAACACATCTAGCTGATATTCAGTCAGTTTTATATCGTGTTTTGTACAGTTGTGTAAAAAGGTTTGTCTCTCTTTGCAGTTTATCATCTATTTTTAATGTCTGATTGGATAATTTTAAATTTGTGACTATTTTGAATTCATTTTTAAAGTCTAAAAGGAACTTTTAGACCATAAAAATAACCCAGGAGAATAGCCACAAATAAAAAGGAAATATGCTCAGATTGAAATTGGAGGTTTTTCACAAAGAATGAAAAATATGGGGTTATTTAGTAAAGTAAAAAAAGTGCTGTATATGCAAAGAGTCAATTGTTGCACACTCATTATTAAGCACTATTTTGAAAGCAATCATCAGAATGAATGCTCAATGCCAGATGAAGAAAGGAATGAAATTATTCAGCATGAAGTAAAGCAATGGGAACAAAAATGTAACAATTTCAAAACATTTATTGCTAAACATGAGAAGCCACTCTCTGATGGTAGTTATTTAAAAGAGGCCTTTTTGAACTGCTCAAATTTCAGAATAAAGAGGAGATCCTCAAAAGAATTAATGAGTTGCCAGTCACTAGAAATATGGCCAAAGAGAGAATAATTGGTATGGACTGATTATGCAACTGATTAACTTATACTAGATTTGAAAAATGCAGGTATGTTTTCAATTTGTTTGGATGAAAGTACAGACATTATATCAATTGTTCATTTAGCAGTTGTTACAAGATTTCCTTCCAGAAATATAATGAAGGAAGAACTGATCAAACTGAGGCTTTCCAAGAAAACTAAAAGGGCAAGATATTATAAATGAATTGAAGAAGGATTTTATTGAACTTGGCATTAAGTTTGGAAATATTCTGTGTGTGACAACAGATAGAGCTCCAAGCATGATTGGAAAAAATGTTAGATTTGTGCAATTACTGAATCAAGAAGTAAACCACAATTTAGTTGAATTTCATTGCATTTTGCATCAAGGATCTTTGTGTGCAAAAACTTGTTTGAAATTACTAGAAAATATCATTTCCCTTTTAGCAAAAATTGTTAATTTTATAGCTACTATTGCACTTAACAAATGTCATTTAACTAATCTATTAAATGAAGTTAAGAATCAATTTTCTGGGTTATTCAGGTACAACAATATCAGATGGCCAAGTGTTAAATTGATTTGTGGAGTTGCTAGAAGAAATAAGACTTAAGTGAAACAGGGACTATCCAAAACAGGTTGATATTAAATGGTTGAAGAACTTTAATTTTTTTTGCAGATTTCAAACTTCATTACAATAAAATGAATTAAAAAAAAAAATGCTTGCTCAGTCTTTCTCCTGTGCAAGCCCTAATGTTGTTACTAGCACTAAAAATTTGATCCATTTCATAGTAAACCAAACTTTTTCAGGTGACTCATGAATTCTACTAATGACACACCTACTACTACTGTCCAATAGAATGTCACCTATAGAGAAGTTAGTGTCTCCTCTCACTTCTTCCATCCTCACTAGGGTTGTCCTGAGGACTATTGCTAGTTCAACCCAAACCTGTCTGATTGGATAGTAGGTCCAACTTTGTAATTAATTCATTGATATTTCCATAATACACAAAGTTGTAGGTACACTGATTTTAAGTCTATAATTGTAGTCCTATCATCTGTTGTCACTCTCAAATACACCTCACATACATTTACCCATAACCCCTAGTGTGGCACATCACATGTTCATTCACTTTTCTGAGCATCAATGCTTTAATTCCAGCAAGGAAATACCAAGTTAAACCATCTTCATCTCCTTGCTCAGCTGCTAAAGCACACAGGAATCACTTCCTATAGAGCAACACATCTGATTGCAACAGATATCTCTTTGTCTCTGCTCATACCAAGTGTAAGTGTGTCCTCAATGAAGTGAAGTCAGTTTGCTGATAGAATGAAACAACATATAGCATCTCACAAGTTCAGTTCTAGAGATTATTGGTGGATCTGCAAGAGTGTGCTGAACAACAACAACAAATCCTCAATCCCTCCTCTATTCAATCAATTCAAAGTCCTGACATCTACAGCAGATAAGGTTGAATGCTTTGCTCAGAGATTTTCTTCCAACTCTTGACTTATTTGGAATACCCACACCTGATTTCCACACTAGAACTGAGGCTCTACTGAGTGATATGTGCATAATCCCGTCAGTGGTCTCAGACATCATTTCTAAATTAGACTCCCATAAGGCAAGTGGAGGTGACAGGATCACAACTGTCGTCCTAAAACAATGTACTCCTGAGCTGGCTCCACTTCTCAGCAAACTCTACAACTATTGCCTCACTGCTTCCTACATTCCAGTTTGTTGGAAGTCCTCCTCTGTAATTGTTGTTTTTAAGAACTCTGGAAAATGTTCTGATTCCTCTATCATCAGATTATTCTCCTACCAATTTGACAAATTTTCAAGGCTTTAATCACTGCTGAAGTGGTTAAATATCTTACCTCTCACGATCTACTCTCTGAAAAAAACAATATGGCTTCCATTTTGCCCAATCTGCCACTGAGGTGCTTATAGCCATCACTGAATATGCATATCAAGCTCTTGATAATAACTGTGGCTCTACATATCTCAAAGGTGTTTGGTATGCTGGTCTATGTAAGCTTCAGAGCCATGGTATTAAAGGACAGTTGTTTGTCAAATTGGGAAATGAAAGTCATCCTGAATGGGTTTGCTTCCAGATCTATTCACACACAAATGCAAGTGCCCCCCAGGTCTCTATCCTGGGTCTTACACTGTTTTTCATCTTCATCAATGATCTTCCTGATGTCATCAGTTTCCAAGTATGCCTTTATGCAGATGACACTTCCATTTACACCTGTCTCAATAGCAATTCCATCTGAGCCAACAAAGTTAATCTGGCCACTGCTCTTGAAAAGGACCTGCAATCAGTGATTAACTGGGGCAGGAAATGCCTTGTAAATTTTAATGACTCCCAAACTAAACTGCTCTCATTTAACCTTCATAAAGAAACTTGCCTGCCTGTCATCATCATGGCTGATGCTCAACTCCAGGAGGGCATCTCACTGCACCTTCTTGGCTTCACGTTTTCAACTGAATTGAAGTGGAACTACATTGAATCAATAGCTGCATCTGCTGCAAGGAAAATTGGCTCATTGTGTTGTGCCAGAAAGTTTTTCTCGTCAGAATCCATCTTGCACATTTACCATTCATCCATGTAAAAATCTGGTCTGGTACCCCTACTGTTTGTCTTGAGGCTCTTTACAAAATCCAAAGAAGGCTCTCACAGCTGTTTGAGGGTTCCTATAGCCCCTCTAAACTTAAATAAAGTCAATTCAGGTTTCCTATGGTAAAAATTTTCTACCCCACTTAAAATCATCACAAAAGCCACTTTGTCACAGCTTATTTTCACTGAAAAAAAAAAATAGATTTTCATACTTTTATAGGGGGTAAAATATTGAAAAATGACTGTTTTGTTATCATCTGAACAAAATATCAACAAAACTTTTGATCTGAACCCCATGAAACTATGTATTTTCTGAAAGCAGACAATATGTTCTTTCATTTAAAAGTAAAATTGGCTAGTGTAAATGACTCAAAAAATTCTTTTAGGGGGTAAAATGTGAAAAAAATAGTAAAAATTTTGCATTGCATTGCAATAATGGGAAATTAACCATTTTATTTTTTGGGGGGAATTTATCAAAAAGCCTAAATCCTAATCAAACTCTTTCAGACATAAAATTGAGAGTTTGAAGGAAAACAAAATTCCTAGGGGGTCCAAAATGTAACAAAGTCCATTGGTAATTTTCAATTATACAGCTGCCAGGGGTTAAAAAAAAATGACACCTGACCATGGAAATCTTTAGTAAAAGGCAAAAGATTTATCCACAATTCCTGACCACCGGAAACCAGGAGTTTTTTTTTTTTTGTTTTTTTTTAAAAAAAAAAAATAGCAGCAATAAGGAAAATTAAGCCAAATTAACTGACATATTTGGGTCAAAGTCCAGCCAACCAGTAATAAACTTAGAACAGGCTGTCATCAGCTTGTACTAAATCCCACCACTTACAAAGTAATAGCAAAGAGTGAAAAAAAGGGGGGGGATATTGGTAAAAAGGGCTTGATATAGGTTATTTTTTTTTCAAACCTATGTTTGAACAATGGCTTGATGTGTTTTATTTTGTTTTTTAACACCTCATGACCCAGGTGATGACAACAACACTTAGCAGACAACATTGTTTTTTTTCTGCTGCATGTCTTTTGCATTTCCCATCGTTGGATCATACAGTGGTTCCTTTTATTCAATGGTGTCCACACCAGCTTAAAGAGAAAGGATTGAAGTTTGAAAAAAAATTGTTTTGAAGTGAAAAAAAATATTCTTTCATAAAAACAAGTGATTTTTCTCAGAAAATTGGTCATAATTATTTAATGCTAACCTCAGAGTGATATTTTTCACAGCCAAATTGAAGATTAATTACCAGTGAGTAATTCCATGTGCAAACAATAGCCATATGGATCCAATAACATGGCCCAAAATCATCTAGAAGTTAACTGATTGATCAAAAACTTGTTGAACATAATGTTTTCCATGGTCAGTTTCCATTATTTCATCTTGATGTTGTCATTTTTTGGAGAGCCAAGTCATCAAGGATTCAGGAAAACAGTTTGGCAGAGGTTTGCTTTGAGAACTTTGCATTCTATGAGGGGTTTAAATGTTACTGATGAATGGGATTTTTGGCCGAATATTTCGTTCAAGTGCCATGTTGGATTTTCCTATATAACATATGAAATAGTTAAATGTAACCACCACTTGTACTCCAACAATTTATTTTATCACACTTCGACAGTAGAACTCTCTTCCATTTATTTGCTTCTCTGAAAACTATAATCTTCAAAAATTTAAACGCAATGTCAATAGCCATCTTCTGTTGCCTCGATATTCACTCATCTTTTATCCTTTCCTCAATCCCCACCTGTACCCAGTCTTTTCTCTTACTTTCTATAACCCCCCCCCACACCCCCTGTGTACTAATGACATTTCTGCCTTGCTTGGAGTGAAATGATTAAAAAATAAATAAATAAAAAAATTCACTTCCTAACTTTATCCAATACCAGCCAGATCTTGCCTTTCATTGGCTGAAACACAGTCATTGATGTCAGCATTCTCTCAGATTGATTCACTTCTCTACTTCCTTCCTCCGCTGGAGGCCACATATATTTTATAACTATTAAGTTTATTCACTCCATTATTGTGTTCAAATTTCAGAATTAATTTCTGAAATGTAAATGTTTTTCTTGCTGCCTCATGCTCAAAATGTTTCATTTAAATTAAAATAAAAAGAGTATCAACAGTAAACCACATCAAAAATGGATTTAAGAAGTCTAAAATTATTTGAGGAAACAATCTAATTTTAGTTCATTGTACATGAAAAAAATTTATTTTTTAAAATGTTATGTATATTCATGCAGTTGTTAAAAATTATAATTTATATGGCCAAGAAAATTAAATTTAAAATATTTCCCAAATCTAAATATTTTATTTAAAAAATAAAAAAAGGAAGAGAGAGAGAAAAAAAAATTTCTTTTTAAAACCTAAAAAAAAAATACATGTGTAAAAAAGAAAAAAAATCTTAAGTACTACAAGAAGCTCTAGGCACAGTTTAGATATGGAAAGGAAAATATTTTAAGCCAGTGTTGTTTCTTGAATAAACAATGCTGGTTTGTCTTTCACCAATTCTATTAGGATTTGAGAACAAATTTAGAACTCCATGTAGATGCAACAACCCAATTGTTTGAATGTTGATACATACTAATATATACAATAAAAATTGTTAAGGGCCATTCTAATCCTCAATCAAACAAAAACTTTCAATTTAAGCAGTACTGACCTTTACCAAATAATATTTCAATTCCTTATGCTCCATATGCAGCATTTCCAATTGAAGTGGTTGATGAATTTAAATAAAAACAAAAGTGATTCTATTTACAGATTTAACTAGTTTATATTTTACACATGTACATTTGTTTAAATATATTGTCATGAAATAATTTTGAATTTCCTAGCCTTTATCCACTGGGTCATGTCCTCGAGGATACATGGCCCAGTGGATAAAGGCATTGGTTTGATCCAATGACTAGACCCAAAGAGTTGTGAGTTCAATACCAGGCTACAGCAGTGGTGAACCAAAATCTTGGAGAGTTGAGTTAAAGGGAAATAACTGAGACATTCAGAAGAAGCATGGAACGTGGAGCTAGAACAATCTACCCCTGATGGACGAAATAAAGGGTCCAGTTCAAAATTCCAGTAACATGAAGAAGGCCAGAGCATACAATGGCCGAAACATTATGAACATGGCAATGAAGATGAGAATAACAGTTTGAATAATGTAAATAATTATAATACATCTCAGAGATAAAGTATCTTGAGAAATGAATTTCTATGAACACTTTTTGTTTAAAAAGTTTGCAAATAGCACCAGAATTGAGATCTAAATTTGATACGATAAATACAGAAACTGAAACCTTCAGTCATTTTTTTTTGTAGTACTAATAGTCATTTTTTTTTTGTAGTAGTAATCATTTTTAGTTTTTTTCAGAAATGGAAAGTTATTCACTAACAAGAAGATGAAGAAAGAAAAACCCATTCATTTTTATTTAAAGAAAACCCCAATCTTTTCAGATTCATTTCTTACTGTTTAAAAGAAATAATATCAGCTCCAAATTTTTCACTAGGAAAACAAATAATATAAAAAAGATAAGTAAATAAATAAAATAAAATTAATAAAAATTTTCTTCCCGAAATGTTAGTTGTTAATATATGATCATACATGTGATCATATGTCAGTTTGAAATATCCTTGCTGTGGTAAGCAGTAACAACAGCAGCAGCGGTTGTAACAGAGACAGACATGAATGTTGCTAAATTGGTTTGTCCAGTGAATTGTCTTTCTCAAAGCAGAACTTCCAATCTTTGTGACAAGATATTAACATCCTCCCCCATATTATAATAATGTTGCCCAGAGATTGAAAGTTGCCCAAATGTACTTAAGTTTTGTTCTTTTTTTTCTTTTTTTTTGTATGTGTGTGTTTTTATATATTTAAATTATCTTGTCTACTGTATTTGGAGATTTGACAGGATAATGAGCCTTTAACTCTAGTCTGTTCTCATCGTATTCCTTAGCTTTTGTATAGCACAGCACTCCAATTGTAACTGTCACTGTACCAAGAGCACTCAGGAATGTTACTGCATTACCAAACACTATCACAGACAGCCATATAAGGAAAGCACGTTTCACTGTGTTAGCGACACTGAAAAAGGAAAAAAAAAAAAAAAAAAAAAAAAAGATGATAATCATATTACAACTAAATATAAATAAAATAATACTCTAAATAAAATCTAAATAAATCTCTAATAAAACAAATCTCTACATATCTCTTAATTAGGAGCTTTGACAAGCAATATGGCTTTCTTTTCTTTAGGTCAATTATGTACTGACAATAAATACAGAAAGAGTCTAGCAAGCTCTAGATAAAAATGGTGAAGCTTGGACTGTTGCAATGGATATCTCAAAAGCTTTCAACAGGGTTTGGCATGCAGGTCTTCACAAGTTAAAATGTTACAGTGTCTTTGGCCAAATTTTTGAACTGATCCAGTCTTTCTTATTAAATTGTGAAATGAAAGTTATCCTGAACAGACACTCTTCTAAATCCTTTTGTACTGGTGCAGGTGTTCCCCCCCTCCAGGTCTCCATCCTTGGTCCTACTTTGTTTTTATTAACAACCTTCCTGATGGCATCAGCTCTTATCTTGGTATCTATGCTGATTGGCTTCCATTAGTTTTGGTGGCACTAAAGTTAACAGGCCATCCTTTCCCCCAGTTAACAACAAACTGAATATCATTTTGGATATCAGCTGCCATTTTGATCTTATCAAACAGATCAAACTTACTTTTGACAGGAGTAAATGGTTGTGTCATTAGAATACATACCAAATTGAGAGCTGATGTCAGTGAGAAGCTTAAAGGTAGCACAGAAGTCAGGTTCTTCAATAGAGATTGCTGCACACGATTCTTTCCTTCTGCCAAGCTGCACATCTCCAGCTGGTGTAATCACAGCTCCTCCTTGTATAGCATAAATCCCAATCAGCAGATCATAGCCAAGAGGTTTTTCCTGCATGACCAGAACACCAGCCTCAGCAGTCACCTTGCTCTATGTGAAATCTAACTGCGGCTAAACAGCATGCTCAGGATATATTGTTGATTGTTACAACAGCTGCATGTTATCTCCTCCACAATTAACAGCAATGCACATTAACTATTAACTGGGAACATCCTGTGTCAACGAGTGCTGAACACTGGACTACACTACAGGTAATGGTACATTCTTACAGGGGACAAGTTTGGTGACAATACCTTGTCTCTGAATCTATTTTCCAGAACAATTCTGTGTCACATGACCTAGCTTATTACAGTAATAGCACTTCAGATGTCTCTATGCTCCCTGACTCATGCTCCCCATACCACTTTGGCACACCCTTGCAAAGTGGTTTGGACCACCACATTTGTAACCTATGAGGTAATCGCACCTGTCAATGCTAAAGGAATCACTTGGCATGTGTCCCTCTGGTTGGGATAATTCTCTGCTCTCTGTTCTTGCTGCTACAACTGATTCCACTTCTTTGTGAATGGTTCAGGCTCAGGCCAATAGCTTGTTTGTCGATAGCTCATCCATCCTGGATGTTGCTCACAAAAGCCAACTGACATCATCCAGCAATCCTGCCAGCATCCAATCATTCACACCCACAAATGGCACAGAAAGTTTCCTTAAGTCGGCTGGGTAGACATCAACTTTTCCAATGGGGAATACTCTGTATCCAATAAACAGATATACCACAAATTGGTTCATTCCAAAAGCTGTATAAAGGACCCACTTTATTTCGGTCGGCTTTTGCTTCCTCTTTTGCTGGTACACTGTGTAGGTGCCTTGAGGTTGCCCTTTCACCTTACTGTTGCTGGCTCTTTCAGTGTGCATAGTTTTCAAATGAGCTTCGCCCCTTCTCTACCCACTTGATAGCAGATAGGCCAGTAGGAGAACAATCGAACTCAAGTATCAACTTCAAATCAAACTGCTTGTGGTCAGTTTCTTCTGGTTTGTAATAAAGTTACGTAATCAGTCTCCATCAACCAACAGTCAAATAATCCCTGCAACACATGCCACCTGTTCTCTATAGCAGCCACACTTCTCTCTCATGACTCTTTATGCACTTTTTATAGATTGAGTCACAGTTAAAATTTGCATATGCAAAGAGATTCTTGCAAAAGTCTATCCAACTCGGAGATCTAGGTTTTAAATGTATGACTCATGAAGCCACCATTTTCTTTTGGGGAATACTTTACATGCGAGACACATTCAAATCTGTTTTCATCCTGGAGAGAAGCCATTTTCTCTAGTGTTAAACTTAACTTTAAAAATCTTTAATGTACAATGAATCTTGATGCATAACCTAGCCAAACTTATTCAGTTTTCTCTTGTTTTTATCACTAGTGACTTTAAAAATATCCCACATTTTAATACCAGTAGTTTTGTAGGAAAGGAGATATGCTGTATGATGGTAGACATAAATTTACCATGGAAGACTTCAAAATTAGTGCACTTTCACTACATTTCTGTCTTAATAAGTTACTGTCTCTTGATTAAGGTTATATTGTTTAAGTTGAACTTATGATCAAACTTATGATGAACACTTAATACATTGAGCGTGTTTTTGTAAAAGATCCCTTTTATGTTCATACATTGTTTTATTTAAATTCTTACATGTCTTATCAGTATATTATGACTTTTTTTTTCTTCTATTTTTGTATAGTGTTCTGTAGATTCTTGCTTCATGTTTTGTTTTGTATTATTAAATATCTCATTGTTTTTTAGGTAATAATAGAAACTTTAAATTATTTCAGTTGTAATATTATAATGTTGTGCGTCTAGTTTTATCAAGACTAGACTATTTACTTTGCTAATTTCTGTGGGATACTTAAAGGCAATAGTAATAAAAACAATAGAAAGCTGAATGAGGTTGGCAAGGTTTTGCATTTAGGTTCACTGTATATGAAAAATTTTCAATTTAAATTTTTAAAGTATCACTGTATCAGCATTTTCTCCATGTAGGACTGTAACTGATATTTTCATTCCTTCTCCTTGTGTATGTGTGTGTGTGTATATATATATATATATATATATATATATATATATATATATATATATATATATATATATGATTCCATCAATAAAATAAAAACACTATTCCATCTGAAGAAGTCATTTCAAAGGACAAAATATGTAGCATAAGATTTTTTTCAATTTTGTCATTCAAATGTACTTAATTCATATTAAAATTGCTTTGATACTAATTCAGAAGATGGATAAGTAAAAAGAAAACAGTTGTTTAAACTGTTAAATAAAATTAAGCATAAAAGATTATTATATATGCAATTTGAGTGTTGCAGATTTTTACAATGGTTTAAAGTAATGTTAACAAATTGGGCTCTTTTTCTTGGTGAAAAAAGCATTTTCTTTTAGTTAGCTGGAAAAAGTTTCTTTATCAATCAACCACTAACCAGGTTTAGAAATCAATATTGAATGAGTTTAATTGACAGCAGAGGCAAATATTTGACCAAAGCTTCATTAAAGAAACTTACCTGTGAGTTACTGGAGAAATGTATCCCATGAGGACATAGGCTGTGATACTTTGAAAATGAAAGAAGATGCCATTCATGATGAGAGCAAAAAACATTGTGTAATCAAGAGTGTTCTGAGCATGGGTAATATCCATCATGAAAAAACAAGCAGGTATCTGTACAACAACAGATGCTATACTTGTGTAAAACTGGAGTTCTGCTGGGCTGAATTAAAGAAAAAAAAAAAAAAAAAAAAAAAAAAGGGAGTAACCAATTAAAAAAAGCAAATGAAGATCTGAGAATCTATATATTGTGTTGTTCAAAAAATTCATGCTGATTTTAAGGGAAATTAAAACACAAAACAAAATTATGCCATTAAATTTTTATTCAACTAAATGTGTGTGATACTATTTGTCATTGCCGCGGTAAAACGGAAGAAAGTTTTGTTAAAACATAAGAAAGTGTTATGTGCTGAGAGACATTGAAACGAGAAGGGTTAACACCAAAAACCCATGGGAAGAATTCGGGATTTAATTCACAAATAAACAACTTTTGAATTGTATATCGAGCAGTTTGAACAATAGAAAAATAACCCAGATTTAGTGGGCAGCATTGATTGATACACAGCATTAAATGCAAAAATTTCATTTTTCGTAAATAACAAATTTGGAGTTGATTCTCCAGGTTGAAATTTGAGTTCAAGCCACCCACACTCACTGAGAAGATTTAGTGAGAGGTAATAATATGAGAGGGTGGGGAGAAGAAATTCCCCAAAATTAGGATGCAAGTCAGAGGGGATTCCCTGAAATGCTCCTACCTCACCATACCAGTTTGGGTGAGTGTCCATAAATATGAATGCGCAAAGTGAATTAGTCAGTAGAGAGAAGAGTAGCAGTAAAAGACGGAGACAAAACCAGAGGCAGGTGAGAGGCCCACGCGATTATCTGCTGATGAAAACCTCCGACTTCAGCCTTGTATCAAACTTTATCAACAACAGCAAACCAGATTTTGCCAGGTCAACAATAATATCACTTCCGATTTAGATGCAGGTTGGGCTGATAATTAATTGCATGCAAACTCTAATATAAACCAATTATTGTATGGAGGACTGATATAAAAACAGTATTTAATTCAATTTATTTGAGTTATTTTTTTTCCTGTACATCGTTGACTTGCTTGGACCAGCCCAACATGAAGATACCTGTGACAATTTGATCTTAGCTGCCTTATGATCAAACTTAAATCACAACATGGGATAAGGTTAGCTCTGGAGTGAAGCAGTCACTCAAGTGACCAGCCGTGGAGTTGGAAGTCTTGGATGACACGTTGTTGTACAATTACATTTGGTGACCGTGATCAATGATCAACCCAGAGGACAAATTTGGTCGCTGCGAGCAAGGACTGACCCTGAAAGACTACAGTTTGGTGCAGATTTGACCTCAGGTTGACTACAACCAACCAGGGAACTCAGACAACAGAAAGCAAGAAGATAAGTAAAGGACTTTGGTAATTTTGATCATACGTTTCTAAAAATACACTCTGTAATATTTTTTTTATACACTTGATGAATTGACAGTGACCCAGGAACAAGTGACAACAAATGATAGGTAGGACATTTTTCAGTTTTTCCCTGAAATTTTTCAACTTTTTTTTTCGTGTCTCGACAAAATGATTCGCTATTTTTTGATCTTTTCCGATTTTTGATTTTGCTCGATTTGAATTGATTTATTTAACATGAGTGATCATGGGTCGGAGAAGGCTGAAGTAGTAGATGTTGAGAATGAGGGGCAAGTGATATGAGGGAATTGCTGGGGGAACCCAAAAGAGATGAAGGACTGGTTAGCATCAATCGAAAAGGGACAGAGCATCTATGAGCTGTCTAATAAGGAAACAGTATACGTAGCATTTAACGTTGCAGTAGGTACAGTTTCAAATTTCATAGAAGATCACTTGGTGAGAGATCCCCTGTTGACCTGGAGTAAGGAATATGCCAATGAGGGGACAGCAACTGAGGCAATGAGAAGCCTCATGAAGCTAGTGCAATTGAAGGATGAAACCCCCAGGGAGCTAGGAGATAGGGTGGAGAAGCTGGCCACTCTGCTCTTTCCAAAAGAGGCTAGGAGTAACACTACTATGCAGGCCCAGCTGGCTGACCTATATGTGGAGGCACTCCAGAATGAGCGTGTATGGCATGACATTAAAAAAGAGGCACCAGTCAGACTGTCTGTGGCGGTGGCACTGGCCAAGGATAGCCAGGGGGTATGGGAGAAGGTTAAGAAGAAAAAAGGTTAAGAAGAAAAAGGGACAAGAGCAAAGTCAGAAGGTAGGCAGATGTGGCAGATGTTGAGTAGGAAAGTTAAGAGTAATGGGAAGAAGGGCTTGGTTACTCTGACATGGGTTCTATGAGCCCACACCTACAAGGTATGGGTTAATCTGTTGGACCTGTGATCATAAGGGTCACAGGGCAGTTAGCTGCCCAATGAAGTGGAGACTGCCCCCAAGTTTTGAAAATGATGAATGCACAAGGTGTGGTCGTAGGGACATAAAACTAAAATGGTACGGGGTTAAGAAAGGTGAACCACCAATTCATGTTAAGAAAGCCATCCCTGGAAAACAGAACCAGGAAAACGTCAGTGGGCCACCTCAGAAGTGAGAAGGGGGGGGGCATGTGAGAAAGAAAAGAATGAGGTGCTGGGTATGTAACTGAGTTGGCCATTTTGCTGACATTTGCCCTGAAAGAAGGTGCTGGTCCTGTAATGAACCAGGACACCTGAAGAGAACTAGCCCTTACAGAAGAAAGATGTGATGTTGGTAATATGGCCAGGGTGGCCATTTTGCCACCAACTGCCCCTATAGAAATAGATCGGGTAGACCTAGAGAGAGCTGGTTGGGTGCACCACAGTGTAGAAGAAGACAACCATGGACCCTGCATTGCAGTGATGAAGAGTCATTGTTATCAGAACCCTTGTCTGAATGCGCAGAGGGACATCCAGAAGGAGGGTAGCCAAGGTGTTTTCCCTGCTGACCCAAGAGGAGGAACTTTTCTGTGAGGTAAACAGAAAGTCAATGAGGCCCTCGATAGACACAGGGGCGTCGGTGTCCTTAATAGATGTAGTACAAAAGCCTAAAGCTGCAGGGTGGGGTAAGAAGACCCAATATAGAAATTGAACAGGTAGACGGGAAGCCAATGAAGGTAACAGGGATGGTAAGGCTCAGTGAAGGTAGAAGGGACAACCAGTGTCCATGAATTCTGTGTGGTTCCAGATCTCTGTGTGAAGATGACCCTAGGTGGAGATTGGTTGCACAAACAGGGGGTGAAAGTGAAGTTCAACCCATCAGTGTGAACTGTTAATGGTGTAGAGGCGCCATTATGGAACAGCCCAGATAGGTCAGCATCAGTGGTGGTTGATGAGGACATAAAATTACCACCAAGGACAGCTGTAACAGGTAAGGATAAGATGGTGTCAACAGAAGGTGTAGGAGAAGGAGTTTTTCAACTGACCCCAATAGAGGAATATAGTCTTGTGTGAGTCTATGGTGGATGCAGCAGAGGTATTACCTGTTATGTTGGCTAATCAAGCTAACAAAACAATTAAAAAAGAAGAAAAAGAGGAAGAGGTAAGAAGGGCTCTACTATTGACGTCCATCCAAAAGGGTAAAATTCAGTGAAGAAAGTCGTGGAGAGCAGACTCAGGAAAAAGAATGAAATTGTGTCCCCTCCTGGGTTTTGGCTTGAAACCTCCTAAAAATGAAGAGGAGCTGAGTGATTGAGAAACAAGAGAATGAAATGCTTCTCTCCCAGCTCCAAAAGCAGTTGAGAGAAATCATTGCCTGCTGCTGGAGAGAAGGAAAGAAAGAGATGAAGAATACCTTACAGTGAGAGGGAAGAGGAGAAGCGGACTCTATTGTGGAGTGGGATCGCTGCCTGCTGCTAGAGGAAAAGAAAGAAAGAAACATCAAATAGCGAATAGCTCTGTAAAGATTCCCCTATAGTGAGAGGAAGTGGGGGAATGGACTCCATTAAAGAATGATATTAAAGCCTGCTGCTAGAAAGAAAAAAGTAACATTATATAGAGAGAATTTTATCATTGGGAGTTTAAAATAATTTGTTTCTTGATGAGGAAAGTTAAATTGAAATCAAATTTTAGAAGTTGTCTGATGAAGTAAAAACTTTTTTTCTGGATTGTTTTAAAAGGAAAAAAGGCTGTAGTAACTTTTCTTTTTTTTTTTTTTTTTTTTTGTTGCTCAAACGAAGGGATTGATCAAAGAATTACTTTATTACGTTATGAGATATAGACTGTCCTTTGGTTTATGGGATAAATGCAAACTTAATGTCACTGGTCAGATCAACCTTGGATGTGATGGATGATGTGGTGTTAACCTGTAAGGTCACCATGATGTGAGGGTTTTTTGAAACACAAGACTTTAATATCTGGCTGATATTGTGGATTTAAATAGGAAGAATATTTTAGTAATAGTGGCTTATTACTAATGAAGTTGATTGGCGGGAGAATTGGCCTGAGGCATTTGCCAGGCCAGATAAGAAAGCTAAAACCGTGGCCGACATATTGGACCTGTTGGGAGGTGGTGGTGGTAAAAAAAAAATTTGGTAATGCAGGCCCTGATCAATAGTGGGTGTTCTCATTTCTGATGTTACAGAATTGGGGGCAGATGCAGAAAGCAGACAGAGATCATCTGGGTGAATGGTGGCCTCATGGAGATAAAAGGGGGATGATGAAACTCCTAGTGAAAGTAAGAGGAACGAAATGCATCCGGAAATTCTCTGTAACCCCTGATTTATGTATGGGAATAATTCTGGGAGAAAATAGGCTTCATCGCCATGGAGCCAGTATAGAGTTTAACCCCATTGCATGTGATGAATGGTGTCAAGCCACCACTGAGGGGCCAAATTAAAGGGTCTATAACAGTGATGGTGGAAGAAGACAAAACTACCCCCTAGGACAGTAATGTCAGGTAAGGGTAGGTTGGTGACAGGCAAAGGGAGGAAGGAAGAGGATTTCCAATTAGTTCCTGTAGAGGAAATGGCCGTGAGGAAAATAAGGTAACCATGTGTGAGACAGTAGTTGATGCGGCAGAAATAGTGCCCATTAAGTTAGTAAACCAGGCCAGCGATACAGTGAGAATACAGAAAGTGGAAGAGATAGGAAGGGCCTTTCCCCTGAGGACTATACAAAGAGGAAGAAAGGTTAGAGGTTGAGCCAGAGTTACCCCTTAAGAGGAGATTGAGAGGGGCAGGGAACTCTGAATTTCAATAAGAAAATATGGTCGTGAATAAAGAGATAGATGGGTTTGATGTTGGCGCACAATGATGCTGGGCTTGTTCAAACCCCATTCAGTAACAAACAGCAAGGTTTAGTCAGAGAGGGTGGTTGAGAAAATTGCTGTTGGTGGTTGGCACAGAGCCTGTGTATGGCCAGCAGTAGTATGAGAGACGACCTTTGGGGTGAAAGTGCCACATGCCTGTCTGAACCAATTGGCCTGCTGATTGAAACAAAGAAAGGTTGAAGATGAGAAACTAAAGAGAAGGAAATAGTAGGAGTATTCCAGATTAATTAAGTATTAAACTAAAAATAGGGGTTAAGGGAATAAAACAAGGAAATCTTGTTACCATTGCAGGAATGGCTGGTATGAGAGTGAAACCGCCATTGTCTTAGAACTACCCCAGGGGTGTTCAGCATTTGGGATATCTCTCTCCCTACCCCCATATTACCAGAGTGAAGAATAATACAAAGAAAAGGACTCAATTATAGACATAATTGACAAAAGCCTAGATAATTGCAGAATTGTGGGAGCCGGTAATGAGCAAATTCCCTAAAATGACACTAGAAAGATTGATATGAATCAGTTAAAGGGCAGGTTAAACGTTTTGGGAAGAGGAAGTATGGTTTGGACAGATAGTAAGATGATAGTAATAAATTGGTTGACTGTGATGGGTACCATGTTAATCATTGCTGCAATAGCAGCAGCACTATGGAAACTTAGAAATTCTAGAAAGATATCGGTTAATGATGAGAAAGGGATTTCGATCAGTGGTCTTTACCAAAACAAGTCAAGTATCGACAAGGAAGAAACTCGTGTGAATTCATCAGAAGTAGAAATGGAGTCGGTACCTGTTGAAACGGAACCGATATCTGTTGAAGAAGAACCAAAACATTCCACTGTGGAGAAAAGAATGGTGCCCAAGAAGAACAAACCATAAAACACATACACCTACACAACAGAAACATAAAGATAGTTTGAAGTGTGCTCAAATCAGAAATGTAAGCATATTATATCTGTTAATAAGTTTGACATATTCTAATGTGTTGGAACATGGACTAAAAATCAGCAAGAACTTTCCAGACAATTGAATATAATGAAACTAAAACATAGCTCATATTTTTAGAAATTTCATTACACAATGACATATAACAAATGCTTTTTATATATTTCAAATTGATGATTAGATTACAAAAATTATTATCAAATAAACATGTTTATTTTAACAATATCAAGCAATTTGAAACAATCAACATCAATTCTTTTTAAAATACAAATAAACACCTGTCTGACATTAAACATTCCATTTGATAATTCCAAATTATGCAGTATACAGTATTTATTGGAAAGAACTTAAATTTCACTTATCATGTAACTGGATCTTACTGGTATAAAATGATAAAAAAATCTAAGGTAACAAGCTTTTGATTACAACAAGAATATAATTCTATCACAGAAAAATAGAAGTTTACTCACGTATATTTATATTTTTCCCCACTGATAAGCATTTTGGAATATACATTCTGTAAACTAAAATATACAGACAGAAAAGATATACAACAAAATGAAAAATCAAATATAACAAATCATTTCAATGATAAATACAACCATATATTTTTAAAAATTGTTAATAGTTCAGATTAGTCATCTAAATCATTTGCAACAATACCATATTTTGTGAAGAGAAGTATTTACATTTGAATGTGAATAAAATTGATACATTGGAAGTGTTTAATTTCAATATTTACTTGGAAAAATTTAGAGTAAAAGAAATAATTTTACTTCATAGATTATAAGTAGAAAATAAAAGTCAATAAATAGAGAGCAATATTCAAATTCCCTAATCAGAGAATGTTACTATTCATTGACTTCAATAATAGTTTCCATAAAGAGCAAGTCAATTTCAAGTACAAGTAAACTGATTATCTAAAGATGTTATATTCATCAATACAAAAAAGGGACACTGTTGAATGTTTGTCTTCACAAACTCATGTGCATTAAAACAAAATTAATCTTTATAACAATCTGTGAGAACATGTAATATATTAATATCATTTTAACCTTTCTAGTAATAGCAGACAAATTAGATGGAAATGTGAACATAATGAACAAATGTTTTGTTTTTTAAAAAAGATTTGAGAGAGAACTACAAGAAACTTAAATACTAAAGTTCCAATATCCAAAAGAGCTACCTTTTGTAGAAATAAAGATTAATTAAATTACATATTTGTAAAATATTGAATAAAATCTATTAATTATGTTGTCATATTATATAAAAATTTTAAGAGCAATAAGCAATTTTTTTTTTTTTTTTAGTTTTGCTATTTTTAATTTCTAAACATTAAAACAATTTACAATGTGGACATTATTTTTATAGAAATTCATTTTCAGGTAATATGAAAATTTCCTTTACTCATATTCATTACTAATACATATGACTTTGGATGAAAGAAAAAATGCCGTCATTCAATTAAAAGGTTGTCACGTAACTAAACAAAAAGACAATGATCAACAATTTGTGAAATAATATTGTAATGCTTCTTACAATCATTATCATTCCTTGCATTCAAAGAGTAATAAATGAACAAATAAATATATATGCATATACATACCATTCAGTGATATTTGTTGCTAAAGCTGCTACAAAACCTTTAATGCTAAAACTTAGTTCATAAGCAGAACAGAGAGCCAGTCCTGCCATGACAGGAATCAATGAGAGAAATGTGTAAAGACCAGTTTGTTCCCCTATCAAAACCCGTGAAATGAAGACAGTAAATAATGGGGCTGAACTTTTTATGGTTTCAGTGAAAGAGACAGCCACAAATTTCAGTGCAACTAATCCAAGAACTACAGTTGTAAATCTGAAGAAAAAAAAGAAAAAAAAAAAAAAAAAAAAAAAAAAATGGCATATTAAAATTTAAGCAGCTAAAATTAAATAAATCTTTATATAAAGAGTTTAGCTGTTCAGATTAAATTATGAAATGAATAAAAGAAAATCACATGCATATATTGTGATAGCAGATAGAAATTATATATAACATGAAACGTTATAAGTGAAAATGATCATTAATTTAAAAAGTAAATGGGTTTAAAATAAAAAAGGAGTTAAAAATTATACAGACCAATGGCAAAGTGGTCTTAAATTCCCAATTTTTGTAAAATTAATTTTAATTCTTAAATTTTATACACTTGAATAGTCACAATGTAAAGGTGTCTTAGATCTCTGAAGTCTCAAAAAAATCTTTTAAGTCATTTAGTAAAAGTTTTCAACTATTTTTCTGCATAGTTGATTATATTCCACTAATGTCAGAAATGCAAAGGCACTTTACCAAATTTTATATAAAAGAAGTTTGATTAAAATTACATACGACAAGATTACCTATCTGACTCTCAGAAAATCTAGTGATCCTGCATAATAGTCTGCCTATTATCAATAATTTAACACTCAACATATTGAAAAATTAGTATTTTGATTCATTTCCCAAAATGTAACTAAATGATCAAACATTTCTTTGAAATCCCTTACTGGTTGAGCCAGAAACTTTTCAGAAATCCCTTGTAATAGCAAATTTGGAGCTGCTCAGCAACTTTGACATATTTGGGAAAGACATTCGAATAATCAAAAACCTCTATTGGCAACAAACCACTTGCATAAAGATAAAAAATGAGTTCATCAAATATACAAAAATAGGAAGAGGCATAAGGCAAGGCTGTGGCTCATCACCTGACCTAGTCAACCTATATAGTGAGGCAATTCTGAGAGAACTGGAAAGCCTACCAGGATTCATCATTGGCAGCCACAATTTTAACAACATAAGATATGCAGATGACACTGTGCTGATAGCAGACACAGAAAAAAACTACAAAACCTCCTACAGGAGATAGCAAAGGAGAGTGAGAAGAAGGGACTAAGTATAAACTACAAGAAGAAAGCAGGCATGGTCATCAGCAAAAAGATGAGCCTGAAATATGATTTACAGATTGGGGACACTAAAATCAAACAGGTGTAGAAATTTAAATATCTGGCAAGTGTTCTGACAGAGGATGGTAAGTGCAATGCTGAGATCCCAAAACATATTGGGATGGCCAAAGATGCATTCCAAAAGCTAGGCAAAGTATTACAGGACAGGGAGTGTTTCATTGGTAACAAAGAAAAGAGTGTTGAACTGTTACATAATGTCTGTCCTCCTTTAAAGCAGCAAATGTTGGACAGTCTCCTCATAGATTAAGAAGAGACTTGAGGCAGCAGAGATGTCATTCTACAGAAGGATGCTGAGGAAACCATGGACCGAACATGTGAGCAAAACAATGAGGTTTTGAAACAAACAAAAAGGAAACTCATACTTAACATCAAGAAGAGGCAGCTGAAATTTCTGAGACACATAATGAGAAG
>CAHIKZ030003574.1:0-79547 GCA_903632075.3 Acanthosepion pharaonis | reverse complement strand
TCTTTATGATATTTCTAAGAGAAATTCATCTGGCTTATAAAGCTATTATGTACTTGGCTTTTATAAAAGATGTTAATATTATTGTTTTTTATTTGTCAGTTCAGTATTGCTATTAAGAAATTTAGAAAGGAATTTGTTTAAATTTATCAAAATGTCAAAATTTGATAGGTAAAAAAACCATTAACTGGTGTCCGCCTTTTACATTGAGTTCTTGGAAATGCACACACAAACACACATCTGCAATATAAATGAAGAAAATACATATGTGTAATATGCACATGATGGTGGTACATAAAAGAGATTAAAAACCTTAATTGAAAACTAATAATAATAAGGGAAAAGTTTAACTTTCAACATTATGAACATGTAATACAATGTGCTGACTGTGTTTGATAAAAAAAACATTCCTATAAAAATTTAGACACATAAAAAAAATTTTATACATTCAGTTAAAAATTGAAATCAAAATCATCTTTGTCAATGGCTAAAAAAAAGCTGAAATGCTTGAAGATGCAAAACATTTGGATCAATTTTTACCCTAAACTTGTGTCCAGAAAAGAAAAATATTTTAGGACAAACACAAGAAAAATTAAATAAAAAATCTTAATTGTACTTTGTCAGTCATCTTTAACTTCAAAAACACACACACACATACATATATAACTATATATATATATATATATATATATATATATATATATATATATATTAGAGTTGAAGGACAAAACAAAGGAAGTTTATATTTTCTTAGTATTGCTTTTGCCACTTGATACCAAAAGATGAAGTAGATTTTTGTTTGAGACTGAAAATTTTAACTTAGTCCATTCAACTTGAAAATTCTTGTGTATTTCTGGTCCAATGTTAAAAATATTCATCTGGCTGAAAGAAAAATATTTTCTAAATATGTAATTTGTATTTTATACTAAATGGTCATCTTGTTTTCTGCAGGCTCAGCTGCCTTTTTTTCTGGGTTATTCATGTTTCATCATGAGCCACATTTCCACATTGGGAGTTCTTGCATGGAAATCAGACCAAATATTTATTTTTTTCAATAAAAAGAAATAAATGTCCAAAAATTAATAAATATGATTTTCTAGAATTTTTTTATATTCTCACTCTCAAGAGACAAGATGGACCTACCCTGAAAATTATATAGACTGTTCCCATTTTTAAGGTGGCAAACTCAGAAAATCAGCAAAGAATGAAATAACTAGTAATCCATTTCAATATTTTGCACCTGTGTAATTTAAAAAAAAAACAACTGTAAAATTTTCAAGAATAAATTTTTTAGGATTGACAATATGGCCAATTAAAGAGGTTACAATTTAGTTGCATTTAGCATAATTTCACTTACAATTAGATTTTATTAAATAAAGATAATTTCTGTTTAACAGGTAAGTATCACATTAAAAGATTATTAAATTACAAAGTGTTTGTGTTGTTTATAATAAACATTATTTTACATTTCTTGTCGACAAGGAGATTATGTTTGATCTTTAGCATACTGCTATATGTCTTCTTAAATCACAATTTTTTAAAAGTTGTTGTTAAGAATTATCAACAAAAACAATGCTGATAAATACTCACAGGTGTTGCAAATTAAGTTTAATTACCAATAAACATTAACTTGAATGTCACTTTACTCAACCAACAGAGGGAGGTAACCAACCAACCTGATTATGTAAATGGAATTCTGATTAGTCGAGAGCGTCTTCTTGTCTCAAGCTCTGATTTTCACCTATTCTTCTCAGAACCTTTGATACAGAGTATTGAAATTTCAGTCCCTTTCACACTTCTAAAATGTCAAGCAAAATTAAAAATTTATCATTACCGTTATTTTGGATAGTTTTAGATGCCATAAGTCGGAAGATTTATTAAGAAGTGACCACTGTGAACTTGCTACCATTCCTGGTGGAATGACTGATTTTGCAGCTGTTAGATGTTGGTATAAATAAGCCCATGAAATGCGGTTTGCGCCAAAAGTGGAACAACTTCTAATCCCTTTAAACATTCTTTTACTAAAGGTGGCTGTATGAAAAAGCCTGAATTAGACGAGATATGCCTATGGATTCTTGAGGCATAGAATGAACTTGACTTCGAGATAATTGTGAAATCATTTAAGTGCAGGATATCCAACCATCTTGATGGTACACAGAATGATGTTTTGTGGCAGTCTGAACTTGCTACATGTGATGATCATGCTGATGAACGAGATTATGCAATGGATGTCTATTATCATGACAAAGACACTAATGACTTTGATGCAGAAGCATTTTTATGTTTGGTAATGAGGATGAATTCTTTGGATTTGATAAATAGTGTAAAATATGACCCAGATTATGCTCACATGTAGAAGTCAGGACTGTGATTGTCAACATTGTAAATGTTTACAATTCAGATCCTTTTCTTTACCATCCTCAACAATTTTGCCAATCTCATAACAAAATAAGAAAAACAGACAAGAATAAAACCAGTCAAGATTTCCATATCATTACATTTTTTCCAGTCAAGAATATCCATATTACTATGTATGTCAATGGTGCTTCATTGCGATAGGTAGAAACTCCAAGCAATGTAAAAATGATCCAAATTGTGATTACCAGCAGACTCCAAAAAAGTAGTTAACCATTTAATGGTTTTAGTAAATTTATGCAAAAATAAGCATTATACCATCCAGCATATATAAAAGTCAACTTCATTACATTTAAGGCCTTATTTTTTCTGTATAAACTTATTTTGACATTAAATGGGCCAACTTCCGGTACAAATGTTTACGGTTTATAGATTTTTATCAACAAGAAAAATTGAAAAATTCTAGAAATGATTTACTCATATATTCATACCACACCCTCACTAAAGTTTATCTTTGAAAAAAAAAAAAAAAAATGCATAAATTACATGGGTTTTTACAGTGTACGAGTATATATATATATAAAATAAACGTGAGTGTGAAACTTGGGCCACAACTAGAGCCATAATTTGAGAAGATTTTTTTGCTCAGCCCAGCCTAGGCAATCTAGGTTTTGAACACTAAGTTTGCCTTTAGGCACGTTTTCTTTCTTTTTTTCAGTATTGTCACTTTTATTTGAGACTGTATTCAGATAAGAGTTTTAGGTTTTGCCAGCTTGTCTGTTGGTTCTAGCAACAGTTTTTGCATATAACTACAATTCTTAAATTACAGCCCTTTCTTTGATGAATTTCATCTCAACATCAAGAAACCGATTAGACAACTGGAATGAATCATTATCAAAATGAGTAGATACAATATGTCTATATTATTCAAAGAAACATGTTTTAAAAAGTTCTGCTGCCTATATATTTTACACACATATACATGGTGGTATGAACCAAATTAGGTTTCTTTTTTTTTTTTATTCTGTATATTTCCCCTGTTTTTCTCTTTCTTTATAATTTAACACACATTTATGGAAAATATTTATGATTATATCAAATCACATTTTAAATTATCAGCTGACAATCTAAAAAATGAAATGCATTGTTATAAAAATCTAGTTAAATGAATAAACAGTTTAAAAAAAAAGTTAATTTTGGAAATTTATTTTAAGATTTTCAAACCCAAAATATCCAAGATATTACAAAATAAAATTAAAAATATAGATACCAACCTCCTCTGGAAATTCCTCACTCACAAGTGAGAGAATCAATGATGTCTTTCCAACTGAGGCTAAAACAAAACGAAACAAAAAATTAATATTATGTAGTAAAGTGAAAATAATCATAAAAAACACATTGCAACACTATTAGAGATTCAAATACATATTTATAGAATTGTATTTGTGATTCCAGGTCTAAATACATTTTTCTTACAAACATGGTCTCAATAAAGAGATCAACAAAATTTCTTGAAAAACAACTGAGCTGTGTTGCCTTGAATATTTTAATTAAAAAACAATTATTTCTTCTACATGAAGAGCTGCACAAATATAACTGGTACAGTCACCAAAAAAACTGGCTTGACAAGCTGGATGAGTGGTCAGTTTTTTAAAGGACTTTAATTTTATGATTATCTAAAATCATAAAAAATTGTGTTTGCCAATTCAATGGTGGGCTGGAGACAGGAATCTTGAAAACTTTGGTCATTAAATTAACTTAAAAGATGGACTGGAGACAAGATTAAGTTAAAATATTCATATAGCTGGAAAGAAAAATATAATCTATGTAACATATAATATGTAATTTGTATGTGCTTTTATTCATTGAATTATTATTATTATTTTTTTTTTTTTTTTTTAAAATAGTATTTTGCTTTGAACAGCCGAAAAATACAAAAAATATGATTTTTTTGAGACTAAATTTTTACATGTTACTTTGTTTTGCAAAATCAAAGTGACCAATCTTTTATCAATATTCTTGAAATTGTACACTGAAAGACACATTAAACTACAATCAGGAAGATGTTCATTTCTTCTGACCTGAGGAAGCAATTCTTCAAAATTATACAGTAAGCAAAAAAAAAAAAAAAAAAAGTTCTTTTCTCGACACCAGCAACTGTTTTCGATTAAAGTTTATTTAAAATTTCAAATAAATTGTCAAAACCATATTTATTAACAAATTGGTAAAATAAAAAAGAAATTGTCTATAAACTATCTATATTTTTGTAATTAAAATTAAAAAAATAATTAAAAGCTTTTAATTTCATTTTTAGAATGTGTAATTTTCCAAATCTGCCAAGTATCACCTGTTCTTTTTAGATACACATTTTAAAACTGAAATTAAAAAACTATTTTAATCATTTTAATATTTAATCTTACCTAAGTATTCGTTAGATAAAACAATAAAGATATTTGTAAAAATAAAAAATAAAATGAATTAATTTTCCTTGTTTATAAAAATTTTATAGGCAGAATAGAATAAAACCCCCACTGAACACTAGTAGCTAAAAAAGATAATTTTTACTTTGGGTTTAAAAAAAAATGACTTGCAGTTTTGAAAATATACACATTTTAAAAACTGAAATTAAAACCTTATTTTTTTTTTTTTATATATCTAATTTTAGGTGTATTTGCTAGATAGAAACAATTTTTTTGTAGAAAATTTTATTTTTAATTTTAGACTAGAGACCCATATCTGGAAATATACAAATTTTAAAAGTGAAATTAAAAACTATTTTAATTATTTAATTCATATCTAATTTAGGTGCATTCCCTAGATAAAAAAAAACAAATTTATTTATTTAAAAAAAAAAATCTTCATTCATTTTTCTTGTTTACAACAACTTTTTCATTTGGTGTACTGGTTATTAGAAAAAACTTACAAAAAAATTTGATTTTTTAAAATTTAACAACAAGCAACTATTTTTTTTTAATTTTAACACAAAATTTTGTTTTAACTTTCTCTTTTTTTCGTTTTTTGAAAACCAAACAAATAGATTTTAAACATTCATACATCATGTTTTTTTTTTTTCTTTTTTCTTTTGTTTCAAATAGATTTCATTTTATTTCCTAAAACTAGTCAATTAAATGATTTAAATATTTTGTTCAATCTTTTTTCTCTTACAATGGTATAAATATTGATAAAATTTAATTTTATTAATATCTGAAAGTCTTTTTCAATAGTGTTTCTTTGGATATGATCACCAGTAGTGATATAAAAAAAACCGAAATCGTTCGGTTTCATATAAAAAAAAACCGGTTTCATCGGTGTGAAGATGAAATCTGAAAAAGTTGGTTTTTCGGTTAAACCACAAACCTCTAACTAAATATATACAGACAGTTCAAAAGTTTAAAATGACACTCAGAATTAGTATGGGATGAACTTGATTGAAGAGTGAAACAAAAAAAATCAAAGATCTCTTTAGAAACATTGGAAAAAAGAATGGAATCAATTCTCAAACTTATACTTTGAGAAACAGTTGCAGTGAATGCCAAAAATTTGTGGTGCAGAAATCAAGGCTAAAGGAAGGCTATTTTGACGAGAGCAAAATTTTTAATCATCAAAACCTTTTTCTTCTTTTTTATAATAAAAAAAAATCATGTCTCACTTATTTTAACCGTATATAATAATTTTCTCTTATTTAAAAAAAAACAACTTCTTTTGGGTCAATTTAAAAAATTACCTGTCTGGTCTCAAACTTGAACTGTAGTGTGTGTTTGTAGCCATGCATTAACATTCTCCACACACACACACACAACACACATTCCTGCCTTTTATAGATAGGGATTTTCATTTTACACTGTCATTGACAATGACTACAGAAAAAAATGGTTGCAAGACTACTTGGTAGTTTGACTTTGTATTACTTTTAAAATCATATTTCTTCTTCTATGAGGATGAATGTTTAGCAATGAATCTGTTGTATTGAAAACAGAAATGAAAAAGGTTATTCTCAATGATTTATTTTGTAATAAATTTAAAGAGTATTCACTAAGCAAACAAAAAAAGAATGCTTTTAAAAAAATACCATTTTTGAAATGTTTGAAAATGTTTTCAACATCAATCGTAAACACATTTTAGGTTTAATGCTAATCCTTGTATTCATAAGAACCCATTAAATATCAGTATTTTATGCAAACTGTTAGTGTTAAGTTTTTCATATTTTAATAAAATAGTTTTATATAAAATTTAATAAATTTTGTGTACATACAGATAATGACACTATCATGTAATGCTCCTGTTTTGTTTTTGTGGTGAAATTAAGATTTTACATTAAATATAGATATTTGTACTTTCTGCAGGTGTTAAAAAAAAATAAAAACAAAAAAAACATGATCACAACTTACAAAAATTATAAATAAATGCAGGACTGACATTTTGAAAAAATATCTTTAATGATCAGGATGTTTTATGAAAGTGTCCACAAAATCAAGGTATTGCTGTGACAATGGCTAACAAAATATTGGCACCAACATAGCTATAAAACCTTGGGAACCTCCACCCAGGCTAGATGAGGTCACTTGATAATTAGCTGACATAACCAGGAACCTTCAGATTCTTTGAACTGAAATTTCCATTTGTTGCATGTCATTACCTGAAAAATTTTGAGTTTTAGATAAAAGATACTTCAAACTTGTATTAAAATTTGAAATAAAAGTACTATAGTATTAATGACATCTTGTATTTTGGTACCACATTTCAGGTACCACAACTGTCAGGTTAAATGATTATTTATTGCTATTTCTCATTGGAGGAAAAGGTTTCTGCATCATAAATTGAAATCAACTAGCTTTTGTAGTAGTTGAAACATATCTAAGAATGAACAACAAATGCAATAGCACAAAGGAATTCAATTATCCAAACAAAGGATGGAACAAGGAAAATAGTCCAGATGAATCAATATATAATGTTAAGAGTACTAGAAGCACTGATAATGATGGAATAGTGATAGAATGACATTTTATCAGACTCTTTATTCATTTCCTATTAATTATTTTTGTTAAACAATAAGGTTATTTCTGGCGAAAACCACCATAACAACAAACGCCTGATGCCTAAATACAAAAGAAAAAAAAAAAAAAAACAGTCAAAAAATTTACAACTTGATATGATTAAAAGTTGTTTATTTTACTAAGATTTTTCTTTTTCAAGGCACGATGTGTATATAATCAATATCAAGTGAATAATTTGTTGCTGCTAATGAGTAACATTTATAATTGTGAATAGTGAATAGAAACAACAAAAATGGTGGTAACAAAATGTTTTGAAACAGATGTTTCTATGGGTCAGTAGAGATATAAGTAACTCATTTAAACTTGTGTTTTGATTTTTACATTTATTTATATTTCACATACAGATATATATATATATATATATATATATATATATATATATATATATATATATATATATAATATATTATATATATTGATGCCATAATTGTCCATAACGAAGTCATCATTATTCATTATTTAATTTAGAAAGAACAATATAGCCTCAAGTGTTCTATCTGAGAGTGTAGTCTATTAGGTTTAACAAGATCATTATTTGAACTGACCTTTATTGTAACTCATCCTGATCACCAAATTTTATAGTTCAAGGCACCAGTGAACAGCCACTCATCCATCATACCAGAACAATTTTGTTTGTCATCTGATAGTGTCACATACCAACTGATAAAGTACATGTTTCATAAAAGCTATTTATTTTGACTATAGCACTTTTGTAACTTATCCTGATCCTCTTTTCAAGGATTCAATTTTACAGTAGTTTTCATAATAACAGAACCTTGTTGTTTTTAAGGTGAAAGAGTGTCAGTGCATAGTAACTGAAAAAAAGGAATTTCTTTAAAGGTTATTTATTTTGACTACTTTTCAAAACAATTTATCCTGGTGTACTAACTTTTCAAGGCTTTGGTGTATAGCCCACTAATCCATAATTTTGAAAAATCAGTATAAACATATATTTTTTTTTAATTTTTTTGCATGGTTATAATGCTTTTCTTGAGGGTTTTAAAGGATTACATTAATATGCTTTGAATTCAGACAGTTGTGAGTTCAATAAGATTCTGATAGTGTTGAAAAGTCTTATACTTTGGATCAATGGAAAAAATGAACAAGTTGGAAAAGGTGAACAACACAGGTGAGTTTTTTGAGTTAAAGAGAATTTTATATTTGGTTTTAAATATGGAATTGTAGAAAGGTTTAGTTTGAAATTGCAGGATATTTTGGTGTCAAACTGTAACACCTGAAGAAGGTTTTTATTGGTGATATAACAAACAAGATTCAGATATATATTCAAATGGAAAGGGTTAAGTCCTCAACACAGAAATCCAACATAGTCTGAAAAAAAATGATGATGTAGTTTTGGCTGAAACAAAAGCCTAATAAATAAAACTTACAGGGATACAAGTTTGAATAGCATCAGTGTATTATTGATAGATTTAACTGTTGTTTTTATCCATTATCATTTACTGGTAATGAGTTTATAACTCTGGAAAAGTTGGATTCATTTTGCATTTGGATCTGTGACAGCATTTATAAAATACAGGTCTTTTAGTTTGGAATAAAATTTATTACAATTTTGTTCTGTTGTCACTATATGTTTTACAGTTCCATTAATTTTCAATGCATTGTGATGCATTTTTCAAAAGTTTAGTCAGAATATACCCACAATTTTGTTTTGAAATTTTAAAACTCATTTTTAACAATCCAATAGGGTTCTGTACATTGTAACTCTCTTTCATCTGTGTGTATTTTTTTTTTTTGTCCACTGATGAAGAAATGTACAAGGCATCAATGTAAAAGTGATTAATATTTATTTTGTCATAATCAAAATCATCGCTCCTGAACTGGCTGTTTATCCCTCAACTTTTACCTCAAAAATTAAGATGCCAAAACATTAAATGTATTTTTTTTAAATAAAAAATCATTTTTAAAGCTTTATTTTTTCAATTGAAAATAAAAATGTTCAATTTTCAATTCCAGAAAACAAAACATTTGACTGTATTTCAACTTCAGAAATTATAATGATTTTAATCCTGGCATCTTCTGAAAAAATAATTGAAAAAGAGCCATGTTTAACTTTTTTTTATAGAGAAATGTAAACAAAATAATTTTTTTGTTTTTAAAAAAAATCCAAAATAACATATAGATTTTTGAAAATGCAGATTTTACAAGAATTAGCAAATTTAAAGTTTAATTAATCTGTTTTAAAACAAACATCACTTACTTACACCATGAAATTTTCTAGACAAGCATTTCTTCACTACGGAGTCTTGAATTTTCTCGAGTCTCCATTGATAATTTGATGGCCGCGTGTGTTGACAGGTTTAGTATGGTGGACCAGAGCTGATACAATTTTTCGAATTCTAAGTAAGAATGGTTTGCTATTGAATTTTTAACTACTAAGTAATGTCTAAAATTTAAAATATTTCAGGCAATTATCTAATATTTTACTGATTTTTTTAACTGTAATTTTGAAGATGTTTTCTTATAATAATTTAAAAATAAAATACTATAAAATTTTTTAAAATTATGTAGTTACCTCTATAATGGTAGATAATTATGATAAATAATTTTATTAATTACTATATTATCAGTTATTACAATTTTTAATTAAATAACTGAGATGTAATATTAATTATTATATTAATTATAAATTATATTATTAATTATATTAATATTTATCTTAAATTATTAATAATAATTAATAATAAAAATTATTAATTATTATAACTTCTATCTCACTCAGGTATTACATTTTTACAACTGAAATATAATTTTATCTCAATAATTCACTTCTTAATTTAATAACTGAGTTATAAAAGTAATTATCTGTTATCTGAAATGATAGAGATAACACTATGCTTTAAAATTTATAGTATTTAATATTTATATCTTTTAAGATCCTATTTTTTCATTTTATTCTTTATTATATTTTGATGTTTATGAATTGTTAAAGTTATTTTATTTATTAAATTTTTAAATTACTTAAATTTTTATTACTTAGATAATTGTACACCAAGGGCTTTCCCATAGGGGGAGACAAGCCTTGAAACACGTGATCTTTTAACCATAATATCACTTGCGAGACACCATACCAATAAATAAAAATAAACATCGTGACGCACAAAAAAAAAAAAACTTTTATTATGGTAAAAAGTTTTGGTAGCGTTATTTGTATTAAGCTTTTAATTTTCGCTTAGTAAATATCGTCTTCACTTAAAAACCTAATAGCCGACCAAATGCGCTGCATGAAAGAATTTTAAAACATTTTTGAAAATTAAAGAAAAAAAAAAAAAAAAAAAAAAAAAAAAAAAAGGGAAAAAAAAAAAAAAATGCAAACAATTGTTGTAAAAAATTTATATTCACCTAAATTTTATTTTTTCTTCAGATAATAATGTCCTTAATGTATATTATTTATAAAAGCAAATAAAAACTTATCTAATTTGATAATTAGATAGTTTATTGCAGTTTTTATTTTTATGATTTGGAGCAGATTTTTTTAAAAATTGGAACTAGTTGTGAAAAACTAAATTGGTTATTTAATTTCTCCAAGAAGTCCTCTTTATAAGAAAAGAAAAAAAAAGTTGCAAACTTTTTGAAATTCTATAAAATTTCATAAAATTAAATTTGGAGGTAGTAACAGATGTAAAAAAAAAAATTAAAAAAGATTTTCTAAAATAAAAAAAAATAAATTCATTCATTTTTTAATAAGTTCTAAAATTTTCATTTTAATTAGACAATTATTTGATTTTTGCAATGATTTCAAAATTAATGGGTTCTCACCCGAAATTGCTACACTAAAAAAAAAAGCAATGACCACAAGTCGTATGGTTTTAAAAAAAAGAAAACGAGATGTTTGACCCAAATTTAAAAAGTGTTAGAAAGAAGAGAAAAATTTTTAAAAATATTTAAAAAATACTTTATTCTTTCCTCTTAAGAATAACAAACATTTTTATGATGAAACTTTGTTTTTATTAAGTTTTGGGCCTCTTATCATTATGCTATACTGACATCTTGCGAAGAATTGGAGGTACCTACTCTAAACTGTATAATAAATGCCACATTATCTTTCACTTTCCTGCTTGTTGGAAATCCTCATCTGATGTTTCAGTTTTTAAAAACTAAGGTGAACCATCTGACACTTCCATCAACATATCAGACTTCTACCTCCCTTTGGTAAATTACTAGAGGCCTCAATCAACACTGAATTGGTTAATCTTTACCACTCTGGCAGCAAAAATTGTAGTTGTAGAATTCTTTTCCTTTGTAGCTCTAGGCACATTCTATCACCTTGAGGCGATTGCTATAAATAAACACTTGTCAACTGTTATTTCCAGTATTTTGAGTTGAAAATTGCCTACTTCTGCTTTGGAACAAGGCTAAACTTCTGTTTTCTGACATCATTTTGAATTCTTGTAAACTCTACATGAGGTATAACATCGATTAAACCCACATTAATTTTTTCACAATATTTTGTAAACAAAAATAGCCACATCAACAAAGCCTTTATTCAGGAATTTTTCTTTGATTTGTACTCTGATGATAATTTTGAAGGGTTTTACTCAAGTGGATATTGATGGTCAAGTGGTTGGAGATCAAAGCTAGAGATGAGGTGGAAAGTGATGATTACCACTAGTGGCTACTACTATCATCCATAGCTGACTAATTTTATGAAAGGCACTGGCAAACATCAATGTACCTGATAGCCTTTCTGAAGGTGAATTATTTAATCTATTTATAAACAATGAAATAATAACCTTATTTGTCAATGAGACAAATAAATATGCTAGTCAGATGAAAGAAAGACCAAACAAATGCTGGCGTCTTCTCATATGTAAACATGAGGAAGCACATCACTTTTTTGACAAAATGAAAGCCTTCTTACGCATTTTGCTTCTTATTGCACCCCAGAATCCCACAAGGTGTATTAAAATTTAAATTAAGTTAAATTTTAATGTATTTGTTTTTTATTTTCAATGGCAAAACATAATGCATTACATCAAAATATTACTCATCCATTCTTTTAATAGTATAAAA
Organism: Acanthosepion pharaonis; assembly: GCA_903632075.3. Classification (NCBI taxonomy): domain Eukaryota; kingdom Metazoa; phylum Mollusca; class Cephalopoda; order Sepiida; family Sepiidae; genus Acanthosepion; species Acanthosepion pharaonis. The sequence continues at coordinate 67,110 of CAHIKZ030003574.1, read as the reverse complement.
AAAATTAAGTCTATACACACACTACAAAGAAAGTTATAGCAATTTTAAAACAGTAGGTGCAATCAAAACAAAAAATGCAGTGGCAGGGGGAACAATTCTAGATAGAATTTAGCATGCTAAAGGTTAAGTATCTTGCACCACAGAGCCTTTTTTTTTTTTTCAGACAAGCAGTATGGCTTTAATTTCTCAAGGTCAACTGCTGATGTATTAATGATTATTGTGGAAAGAGCCTATCCAGTTTTTAGATAGACATGAAGCTTGAGCTGTTGCTTTGGATATCTCAGAAGCATTTGACAGGGTTTGGCATACTGGTTTTCTTCACAAGTTGAAAAGTTATGGTGTCTCCAGATAAAATTTTGAAGTCAGCCAGCCTTATCAAATTGTGAAATGAAAGTTGTTATGAACGGCTACTCTTCTAGATCCTTTTGTACAAATGCAGGTGTGCCCCAGGGCTCTACTATTGGTCCTACTTTGTTCTTAATTTTCATCAATGACCATCCTGATGGCATCAGCTGTCAACTTGGTATCTCTGCTGATGACACAACCATTTACTCTTGTCTCAATAGTAAGTCTGATTGGATCGACAAGGTCAGATTGGCCACTGACCTAAAAAAATAACCTACAATTAGTGCAAAGTATGGCTTGTTAATTTTAACACCTCCAAAACAAAACTGCTACCTGAGAGTGCTTTCTGCCTTCCATCAGCATGGCTGATGCTAACCTCTAAGAGAGCGACTCATTGCACCTTCTCGGGCTAACTTTTAGCAGACATGAAGTGGAAAGACTACACTGAATTCATCACCAAGTTTGCTACTAAAATTTGGTTCACCATGTCATGCTAGGCAATTTTTTTCTCCTGAATCTATCTTAGATATATATACATCTACCATTTATCCATGCCTCGAATGATGCTACCACATATGGTCCAGTGCTCCTGCTATTTAGAGATTCTTGATAAAATCCAAAGAAGAATCAGCAATATTATTGGTCCTGACCTGGTATCTTGGCTTCACTTTCCAACTGCTGTGAAGTTGCTTCCCTGTCTTTTCTATGAATATTTCCTGATAATTGTTCGGATGAGCTCTTTGCTGTGGTATCTAGACTTTAATGAAGTATTAGATTAGCAAGACGGTCTCATCAATTGGATAGATGTAACCCTAAGTTCTCTGCTAACAGTTTCTTTTCTCAAACTTTTCGCTTGTGAAACTCTCTTCCAGTTTCTTTCCTTCCATTCAAGTTTGATCTTAATGCAATATTAATTGTTATCTACTGTCTTCCTAACTACTCTTGTTTTGCTCCTCAATAATGGTTGCTTTCTAATTCTTCCACACTCAGTAAGTAATCCCTAGTGTCTTAGTGGCTTTACTACCTTACTTGGGATGATTTTGAAAAAAATGTCACTGGCAGATTTCTACCTTTTGGTACTCTCAATTCCTATTCTCTCTGTTTAGATAGTGTGTCTCCAATTCTTGAAAGTTCTATTGCTCAGGAAGTTGTTTATAAAGATAGGTAATCTGCCTCTCAATCAAAGCTCCTTTAAATCTTTCACAATCCCATACTTCCATGTTTCATTGTAGGTTTTCTCTAGATCACAGAATACTGCTATAAGCTTCTCAAATAAAGGTTTCTGGTCTGATCAAATTGTCTGTGTTTTTTTCCCCTGAAACCAGTTTGAATATTTGATATTAAATTATTTGTCCTTAAATATCATCTCTCAAGGGTTTTGTAAATGCAGCTAGTAAGAGTAATTGGTCTGTAGTTTATTGTTTTTTTTTTTTTTAGATCATTTGGATTTTTAGGAATGAGGATGATGATGATACCCCCCCCCCAGCGGGTCTATTACCTGTAATCCATGTTAAATATTTTAGTAGATATTGTAGATGTATTTGGGGTATTTCTTTAGACACTGATAATGGATCTCATCTGGTCCAGTGGCTGTATCATGGGCTTTCTTTAGAGAATCTTGAAGTTCACGCATAGAAAAAGGTGTGTTGTAGCCTTCAATATTTTGTGATTGATATTTTCTTTTTCCTTTTCTTTAATTTTTTAATACCTCTTATCTAGATGTCCGAATAATGACTTCTGTGCAAAGTTTTCTCCAATGTCCTTACTTGTGAATTTTATGTTATTTTGTATGTGTTTTGATAGAATGGTATTGTTTCTTCCAGATATTTTCTTAACCATGTCCCATTTTGTTCTGGTTTTTGTTGAAGAAGTAAACTTACATATTTCTTTCAACAGTCTATATTCAACCCCTTTGTTATTTTGCAGGCTCTTGCTTTCAGTGATTTAAATGTAATTAGGTTAGCAGTTGAGGGTTGTTTTTTAAATTTATGAAGAGCCATCTCCAGGCATCATGGGTTATCACCCATGATCAACAGTGGGGAGGGGGTTAGCCTTCTGCAGGGATACAATTGGCGTATTCTGAAGCCCTGACTGACAGGAGAGGACCATTAATGAAGAAACAACCAATTCAGAAAGGAAAAATACAAGTAAAAGCAAATCACATGAAATGAACCCAAATCATCAATATAGAAACTTCTTAAATCAGAATCATCATGCCTAAGAACAGATCCAAGCTTGCACACAAGCGACACAGTAGAAGAAAAGTTACAAAGTTTGCTTGAAACACTTAAGGACATCTACCCAAATGTAATGTATTGTATAGAAGATTAATTTAAAAACATTTGAAGAAAGTGTATCATATATATATTTTGAAAATTATTTGAAGAAAATATGGCGTAATTATGTATATATATATATATATATAAAATAATGTAGTTTATTTGTACAGCAATCCCTATTTTATACAAGTTTCATTAAAAATGACTGACAAGATACAAGGTACAGCAATTAAGTTTTTAATTCAATTTTTCTTTTTTTCTTCATATAAGTGTTTTCTTTTTTGGACAGTGTGTAAAAATTGCCTACATGTTCTATATATCCGAGTGCTTTCAGCTATTCTATTAGCCATTATCACTGATGTTTTTTTTTAATGAATCTGTAGATGTGTGTGTGTGTGTGTGTGTGTGTGTGTAGTGATTTTTTTTTATTTTCCTAACAGTGTCAGCATGTTGTGGCCATGTTCTTGATATTATTGAGTGTTGGCCTTTTCTTTTTATTATTAATGCTTCCATTATTTTTAGCCTTATTTTACATGTGGATGAGGCTATTATAGTAATATTATCTATAAATATGTTGCAGATGGAGTTTGGTAGACTTCCCTGTGTGTTTAAATATGTCCTAATTGAGCTATGGTTAAAGAGATGTAGTGGTATGTCCAATATAATTATTCATGAATTTGGTTTGATCAGAAACAGTTCCTTAAGCGGCATGTAAATTCATAAATAAGATAAGTCTTCTGTAATTTGGATCTCGCAGGTAAGTAGTTGTTGATGATGAGGTTAGCTCTTAAAATTTTTATAATAGATAATTTAATTTTCTTATTTTTCTGGAGTTGTGTTTTTCTTTAAGGGAAAATTCATCCTGCATATAGTTAATGTGCATTTGATTCTTATAGAAACTGTTAATGTTATTGTTTTATCTGTATGTTCAGTGTTACTATTGGTTACTTTAGAAATAAATAGTCTAATTTGGTTATCTATGAGGTAGTTTGGAAAACTTATTAACTAGTGTCAGTTTCACAGTTGTAGAGTTCTTTAAAGAATAGTGAACAAGAGGATGAATTCTTATTTGCTTTCTCAAGGAAATTCTTATAACACTTATTTGATATCTACATTATCACTTACTCATAAAATTAAGGTGGCAAGATTTTCTACTTGAGGATTTTTTGTATAACAAAGTGGTGAATAATTACTAGATTATACAAAAATGTCTAAGAATGGGAGTTTATTTTTTGAATAAGTTTATAAGTAAAATTAAGGACAGAGTTTTTTTTTCCCCAAGTGTAGTTGTGAGATTATGGATTTCTTTATTATCATCAGCTAAGATAAAAAATGTCATGTACATAGTGGACATATATTTTAGATTTGGTAACTTTTTTGCAATATTTTTTTTTCAGCATAAAACATGTAGTTAGAGAACCGTGGCCCAAGTGGATTTGACATACTAATGCTGTTAGTTTGAGTATGAATATTATATTTATGGTTGTAGAGGGATCTTTAGTTGAGCAGGAGTACAATAATTTCCTGAGAATATTAGGTCTGATGCATGGAGGTGGAATGACACACACAGAGTAATGGGATGATTAATCAGAAGCGTAAATCAGAATATTGGAACTTTTTGGGGTATCAGAATTTTAATTTCTGATTCCCAAAACAGTTCTTTGGATATTTTTTAGTTTCCCATTCCTGATATGAATGATGAAAAGCTATAAATATTTATTGATTTTAAACTATCAGTAAAATTAAAATCTATAGATCATAATAACACCTAAGTATGATGTAAATTTGTTTGAATTTGGCGTAAAAAAAAAAAAAATATAAAAGAATATGTGGCATCCCAAAAGGGAAGTACTAAAGAAACGAGACAATTTTTGTTACTAATCTCATCTACACATAAAATTCTGACTTTAAACATGATCAGTGCTATATTCTGTAAATCTGTATTAACCATGCACATTAATAACTCTGAATTATCTTACAACTTTATTGGAATATGTTCAAATATCTCCAGTTAAAATACTCTGTTCATTATTGTCAAGAGATTATTCACAATTTCCCCATTACATCTCTTGCTTTCAATGTCCTGTGAGTGCTAAATTTTCCGAGCTTTATTTTCTCGTTGTGTCCCCAGATATTTTAGCTGTCTTAGTTCGATTGTTAGCAATTTCTCCTTAGAATTTACATGTTGCTCATATGTTCAGTCAATTGTTTTATCAACATTCATCAGTCACTTCAAGGTTACTTCATTTGTGAGAAGATTGTCCAACATAGGAGATCCGATATTACGCAGCAGTCCAGCTGCATAGGAGATCCGATATTACGCAGCAGTCCAGCTGCATAGGAGATCCGATATTACGCAGCAGTCCAGCTGCATAGGAGATCCGATATTAGTCCAGCTGCATAGGAGATCCGATCAGTCCAGCTGCATAGGAGATCCGATATTACGCAGCAGTCCAGCTGCATAGGAGATCCGATATTACGCAGCAGTCCAGCTGCATAGGAGATCCAATATTACGCAGCAGTCCAGCTTTTGACATTTCAAATCTCTAAATACTTTGCTTAGTTTCTGAAAAGCATCTTTCACTATCCCAATGTACTTTTAGATTTGTGTCACACTATCCTTCATTTGTTACTATACTGTTGAGAATATTAAATTTCTTTGCAGGTTTGATTTTATATCACCAATATTTAGTTTACTTGAGCTGTCTCTTTTGTTGACAACGATGCATTCTGTCAGAAAGTTAATAGTTTTTTCCTTTTGCTTTCCATTACTATCCTGTCTAATAAATCTTTCAATATATCATCTGCATATTTTACATTTTTATGGTTATATCTGCTAATAATAAATCCTGATGGGTCTTCTATTCGTCTTAGGATCATCACACAATTTAGTTTAAATAAATCCAGAGAAAAAATGCATTCTCCTTGCATTTAACTTTCTATTTTTGTGCATTCATTAGCCTTATTCTCTCGATGCAAACTGTTTGTTCCTAGTAGAGGTTACAAATTACTTAAATCTCTCTCCTCCATGTAAATAAAGCTTTTCTAACATTTCAAGCAACTCTTTTCTTATTAAATACATTTAATCTATAAAAGTTAGATATAGGCCTTTCTACATCTGTATTGCTTGCTCTGATAGCATTCTGATCATAAAAATCACATTTCTTGTTTCAGTGTATTGAACACTGTTTTGCCATATTTCCTCTCTAATCCTGTTACAAGCTCTATTGATTAGAATCCAAATGATTAATTATGTGGTTCATCAAGCTGATTGTTTGATGACATTCACATTCATTTGCACCTTTTTATAAAAGTAAATTGATCTTTTCTGATATTTCACCATTGTCATATTTAAGTTATCATTTTGGTAACCTTCAGTCAGTTATATGCCATATGTGATACATGCTTGGGTGATCAGGTCTTTTTTGATTCATGATTAACTAGGCAGAATATTTTCCTGCAGTAGGTTACTATTTCTTTCTGTGGAAGACTGGTTGCAAACCAAGGCTATAAGACCCAGTCTGTACTGCAATTCAACCTGTAGCTGTGGGAAGAAGAGATAGCTTCACACCTTCCCTAAGGGTATTTACATATATGTGAATGTAACAAACTCAACTAACTGAAATTCAAACTTGATTTCTCTTTCCGAGCTGATATCCATTATACCACAACACACATCTACCAATCCTAAAATCATTTCAGGCTGTTAGTATCTATTATAATCTTATGTGGTCTTGGCCATTGCTGAACTATCTTGATAGTTTTATACTACAGGGTCCTTCCATGTTTTTATATATTATAAATTTTCTCTTCTGTTGCCATGAAAGAGCTCTACAATATATTTGTTTCATACTATAAGTATCTTTGTCCATTATGATTGTCTTGTTTTTAGATTTTAAGTATACTTTCTCTCCTGCTATTTTTTCTTTTTAATGTTCACCAAATACAAGGCCCAAGAGCCACTCAAGATAGGTTACTGTGAAGGATTTGTGTAAGAAACGACAAGCATTAGGAGTAGAGCTGAAGCAGATTTTAGAAGGAACTGGACCCAATCCTAAACAGGAAACAAGGAAACCTCTATTCCTGTTCAAAAGATAGGGTGGAGTTTGAACTGGAAGATAGGTGAACATATCTACTCCTAATAGATTTTTTAAAATTTCATGCATACCCGTTATATTTATGCTCTACATTTTTTCTGCTTGCATTTCTAATGTTTTTGATTAACATCCAATATTGTGCATCATTTCTTGGCATTATCTGCTATCTTTCTATCAGTTTCAAAATTTCATCTGTCATACACTTTTTTTTCTTGTTTCTCTTCCCTTAGGATGACTTCTTTTGCTGTTGTTACTAGTGCTTCCATTAAAGTGTTTCTCTTCCAAAATTTATATATGTCTGCATGTTTGTTTGCAAGTTGAGAAATTTAGCCATTCTAGAGTTTGTCGTATTGTAGCCGATGCTCTATTTTCAGTTTAATTTTTATAGTTCTATCTTTAGGTTGCACATGACCTGGAGATGATTACTCCTACAATCAGCACTTGTTCTATAGTATAGTTCTGCATTTCTAAATTGCTAGGTAAACTATTTTTTTTTTGTCTCTTCTTGAGTTTTTCTATATCCACAAGCATATCAGATATTCTTCAAACCAGCTGTTGGTTATAACTTGGTTATTTTCTGTGCACCAATAAACCCATTTTTAATGTTTATTTCCCTATTACATTCTCCTTCTACGTTTGCATTTTGGTTCATGTAATTTGCAATGATATTTGGCAAATTCACAATTTGCTAGAGTATCTTATACGTTCTTATGCTGAGTGTCAATGTTTGAATTCCATGCAAATCATCCAGCAATTAATTTTTTTCAAAATATTTCCATCATAAATATATTTTAAATATATTTAATCAAGTGTGGTAATTGTTTTTATTTATTCCATGTTCAAACTAAACTTTAACAGCTACACACAAAACCTAGTGATAATATTTAATCAGATGCATTATTTTTTTTAACAGAAAATCCAACAAAGAAACATTTTTAACCTCATGGCTAAGTTAAGTACAAAGCAGTTCTTAGGATCACTGCACATACAAAAATCAAATCTAAACATGACTACAAGAGAGAGATAAAGAAATTTCATCAAAACGGCTCTTCATTTTTAAATACTTAAATCTACACAAAGAATTAATGAATTTGATTACCAAAGCGAAGCAAAATCGAATAGCGTTATTTATTTTTAATCAGTTTACTTTAGAGAGTAATAAATTGTACAAAGCATCTATGATCGGATATAGAGGATTCTCAGAATTGTTCCTATCCGAATCTGGCTGCCAAACAAGGCTAAAGTTTGGAGATGTGCGATTTCGCTTTTTTTGTGTTGTTAGTTAAACGTTAGGCCACTTAAACCTTCTGTACTATAAAATTATTCAGTGGCAAATAAATTACTAAAGTAATCCTTCAGTCAAAATTCATTTTTTATCGATTCAATCAAAACTAATATGCAGGATAAAAATAATTCTATTGATGGTTAGAACCCCAATTGCCAAAGACTCTTTGGCAGAGATATCAAATCATTAACATTTTCGTCCTCCGATAATTTTTGTACGAAGAAACTGAACTTCAAGAAAGAAAACAGTCAATTGTTTGAAGCATAATATTTGAAATGTTAGTTGAGATCTTGGACTTGGGGAATTTGGAGGCAAATTAAAATTAATTAAGTGAAGAACGCATGAAAAACACTTAGGGAACAGTAAATCAATCCATTTCTCACATACGAATAACTTGTACTTGTTTTTGTGCAAGTAAAATTAAGTTAAAAAAAAAATTTTTTAACTAAAAGTTAAGGCTTTAAAAAATGAAACTGATTATTAACCATTATAAACAAGAAAGAGTTTCTAAAGCAAGAGAATGTCAACGAGCATTACAGAAAAAAAAGAGTAACTCTAAGTCTAAAAATGATTTAAGTAGCAAGGGGATTTATAGACCTTTTAACAATCTGTAGAAATACATAAAAACAAATTTGGGCATCTGAAGTTATGTAGAAAAAATGGATCGGATTTTTAAGAGAAAACTTAGGGGAAAAAAAGAGGTCTCAAGTTTTGATAGAGATGAAACTACAAAAAGGTTTATATTTTTTAACAAGACTAGTTTACCAATAAAAAAACTGGCAAGGTCATAATAAAAAAATAAAATAAAATAGAAATCATTATTTTTATCAGCAGAAAAAAAAGAAACAAATTATGAATTAATCCGCTTATGGTACAATGGTCACGTGACTAAATACACATGCCCTCTCTCTCTCCTTGAGGGTCCGAAGAGGAAGAGTTCCCCCGTCTTTAAAATTGTAGCAGTAACGAGTTATCAGTGTTTGTCTTTCATGAGGTCAAAATGACAGAAGCAACGAAGTTTTCTGTTTGAGTAAGAAATAATAAAACAATTTTACCCATATCTTGGGGAAAAATACCAATGTTTGAACATTCATTGAATAATAAAAAAAAAACAAGGTTAAGATCAAAATTTCACGTGTGTGTAAATAAAAATGATTTAACTGAACAAAACAATTTTTTAATTATGACTTATTTCAATCACAGCATTAAAAAGGCAACACTTTTAGTCAGCTTAAGAAAGACACCTTTCTATTTCTTCAATCAAAGTTAGTGAAAAATGTTCCTCGAGTTGAGGCATCATTTCTCTTTTTAGTTGTCCTGTAGGACGGCAACAATTAGGATAGGAACGAAATAATACTTACGGTCACCGACCAAAAGGATTCGTACGTCTTTTCTCACCATTATTGTCATCAATCTGTTCTAGCAAACAACTATGTTGATTTCCTTTCAACTTAGAATTTTACTAGAAAAAAAACGATAAAGGGCCGATGACAGGAGGTGACCTTTTTCTATAAGAGAGAGAGAAAAGAGTTCTTGAAATAAGAGAAAAAAATCAATAAATATCCGTAATTCGAGTGCTATAAAATTCGAATCAGGAGTGATTCTTTGTTTCACAGCAGCAGAAATATATATCAAGTGAAGAAAACATCACTGCCTCCATCATCATCACCTTTCTCCTCTCACTAACATGGCACCTCCGTCATATTCGTCTTTAAACAGGTTTATCGACTTGTCAATCATTAGATACTGATTTTTCTGGATGAAGGGTATCCAATGAGTCTTGTTGTGCTATTTTCCTTCTCGTGATGCAATTTGTGCAACGATAGACAGACCGGAGATCGTTGATAATAATTTATCATGTCTGAGCCGCCATCTTAATTCGCCCTCTAGATTTTTGTCAGTTGGTTGTGTACACGCATGCGTACTGCTCAATTCTATGACCTTAAACATCAGCAGCAGACAGGGAAATAGTCGTCTGCTGCTAATTTCATTGAGATTTTAAAAATGAACTAAAAACGGCTTGATTTAAAAAAAAAAAATTTTATAATCATGAGACGGTGTTTTATTTTTTTTTTATATAATTCCATAATTTCTCCATCAATAAGAACAACCTTAGAACTAACACATGAGGGCATATCCTATTGAGTAGAAAAGGGCTCTTCTCAAGTTCAAGCATCATTGTGGATCATTTTCAAATTTCAAGTGAGCATATAAAAGGCAGTCTAGATTTTGCCTAAAAGCTTTTTTATTCAGTAAAAGTCAATGGAGAAATATATAACCAAGAGTGGCTTGTGCATTCTCACTTAAAAGGCTGAATACATTGTTTTATTTGTATACTCTGATAAAAAAAAAAAAAAAAAAAACTGGCTGGTCACATTCAATGCCTCAACTAGTGACATTCCATCAGTGTTGATTGGACACATAAATATCACCAGTCATGATGAACAGATGTTCTCTCAGGAAGATCTCATGCTTTGAGCACCTATTGGGACTTAACCAGACCTCAAGTGGAACTTGTACATATGATTCAATTCTAAAAAGGCTAGAAAATGGTCACTTCTCTGTACAGCTCCAATAAATACTGAACTCCTCCTGCTATCCTCTAGCTTTACAAGAGCCAGATCAGGCTGAAAATGGTGTACTGCTGCCATATATGGGCAGGAGCTGCCGATTCTTCATTTTCAAAGAGTCCAAAAGCATCTCCGCATTCCTGCGGGTGACAAATTATTTTCTTCCCTTTCTGACAGATGAAATGTTGCGAGCCTCTCATTACTCTATAGCTATTTCCATGGAAAGTGTTCAGACGAACTATGTTCCTTAGTTTCACCAGTTCTTACCATCATGGCTAAGATCCACCATGCCACACACATTGTAGAGAACCATTTTTATTCCCTTTGTAGTCCTTTGGTGAGATGTAAATTCCACTTGAGCAGCTTCTTCCCACAAATCACTGCACTATGGAACTGGCTCCCAAGAGAGTGCTTCACTACAATCTTAATCTGTTCAAGTCTAGGGTTAACCATTATATCTGCATAAACTATGCCTCTTACTGTGTAAACCTCTACTTCGAGTGGCTCTTTGGCCTTGAATAGAATGAATATCATTGTAAAAAAATAACTTTTTCCAAACATTGCACTGTCAGCATACAAGGAGAAATTCAGATGGTCTTTCATAATGTAGAAGCAGTTTTGCAGTACTTGGTTATTTTCAAGAGTTAAAACAATTAAAAATGGATTACAGGCCACAATGTCTAAAGAAAGATTGTCTTCAAAAATGTTTAATGTATTAAGAGTGATAAACTTAGGTGATTTGATGAATTCTGAATGATTTTACTATGAAGAAGACAAGGAAAACTTATTTAGGTTTAATGTATTTTTAATATGTATTTCATCATAAAGTAGGATCTACAAGTGACACACAGTTGCTGTTAGGTAGATATTATCGGCTAATTAACACACCCCAAGCAATAAAATTTTTAACTCCACCCTTTTAGTTTTGTTTATTTAATTTTTTTATATAGCCATTACTATAAACTTACAATTTTATTCCTGGTTATTCCATAAAATGATTATAAAGTTCAGTTATAATCATGTTAATTTTACCACATGCATTACTGCAGTATTTAATATTTTATGTTATTTTGAGAAGGAATTGTAAATTGCAGAATTTTAAACACCATTCATCATCCTTAATTCTACTTGAATGATTTAAAACACTCTTTTATCTTCATCTATTCATAGGAGTCAGGGATTCAAAGGATCTGTACAAGTAAAATTGCTTAGGACCTCTCTTTATCTAAATCTGGCACTTACTGAGGTGTATATATTCACTAAATAATATGCCAGCTGTTGTGACGGCATGAATTTTTCTATATTTTAACCAAATCTCTGATTTGTTGATGTCATGGATTTTATTTTAACAACCAGAATTTATATTTACAAAAAAAAAATCATAGGTACTTCAACTGTTCTATTTTTGTTAATTTGTGAGCTCCCAGAAACTAATTTTTTTAAATGAATGAGTCAACAAAATAATTGAAAAATAATTATCTCAAATTAAACAATTAAAAAATTGGTTTATTTGAGATAATTTTTTTTTTTAAATTTTAATCTTGCCAGTTATTTTTTTGTGCCAATTCTTGAACCTTTTAGTGGATATATAAATCAAGTTGAGTGTATTTGTGTTATTGAAATCTTTTGTTAGCCGACATTTTTTGTTGTAACCACAAAATACTTTTTTGCAAACTGCTAACAGAAATTTATCTGGTATGTTACAGCTTTTGCTGAACTACTAGGACTGATAAAACTGTTTTATTTATTTCAATCATGGATGTTGGCAAGTCCATCAAAACATTATTTAGAACCTTTCTGGAAGGGAAAGAAAACATTGTGCTAGAGTTAAAGAGAAAAAACAAAAGGAAAGAAATGAAACAGAACAAAATAAAATATCACCAATGGAGACAAGAATAATAAAATGGGATACTCCTCAAAATACTTGGAATATCACACCCTCTTGTTTAATCAATGAAATTCATGCAGCAGGTTCTACTCACCTAGTAAAAGTAGGTGGGTTACTTGTTGATCCACCTAAATTAAAGGTCACTGAAAATAGAATTGTTTCTTTCTGTGTTGACAGTGTGGAAGATTCCACATTTGCCAGTTACACCCCAATTGGAAAATGCACTCTTCCCCTGTAGTAATTATCACACGCATACATAGAAATCATGTGACAAGCATTCATTGGTTAATCTCCTCAAAACTAGCTCGCTGATTGGTTACTTCCGACCAATCAAACCGCCTGCACGCGACAAATCTGTTTTCCCACTCAATATGCTCTGTGCCTCCCACGTGATACACAGCTATATATAAGCAAAACACGTGTAAGCTCCCTTGTGTTTCTTTTCATTCATCTTTCTTCTTGCTGCCAAGATGTAATCTTCAAGAACTCCCATCTTAACTTTGCGGTCAGACGTTAAAGAACATTAGCAACATTCACGCAAATACGAACTCTAAAATCTCTTCTGAACTCTTACCAACTTTATCCAATTCGCATTTCCTAACATGCTAAAGGAACTTTATTCTTCTAAACTACAATTTAATAATTACTTCTTCTTTATGAGCTCAGGTACAAATATTTCCAAATCTAAGACCAAAGGATGTAGGCATTAGTTGAGTATGGAAACCTATCCTTTCTTGTGAAGAAACCCAATGGCAGTTATAGACTCATAACCACATTTGAAGATGTAGGGCGATATAGCAAGCCTCAGCCCTCCCTGATGCCACATGTTGAGTCAGTTTTGAGAAACATAGGACAATGGAAACACATTATTATCTCTGAATTGACAACCGCTTTCCATCAGATTCCCCTTTCACATTCATCAACATTTGTGATGGTTGCAAGCCAATATTGAGCCTCCATTTAACATCTTGCTGTTACTGCCAACATGACATCAGATTTTGCAAGCCGCAACTCCCCTGAGTGTTTTGAGCTTCAATTCCAGGTGTATCAGTTTATCAGGCAGACTGAGGACTTTGTTGTACACAGTTTATCTGTTCAAGACATGCTGAATAATAAGGTTGGTCTACCATTCACAAACCCATCAGCTTGGCTGGCTATTCAGGCTGATTCTCCTGACCTATGAAGAACATATGCAATGTTGAAGCAAGGGACTCACCCTTCCAAAATATTAACTAACATCCAGGTCATAATGCACTATCTAGGTGTTGCATCAATTGCAAGGGACAGTTTCCTTGTGGTATGCCATCAGGATCCATTCCTACCCATATCTGAATGCGTTATCATACCACAGTCAGTGCTTCATGGCTTCTTGACCTCACTACATATCCCACTAGATCACCCAACTCATCATCAATTGTTACTTGTAGTCAAAAAACATTTTTATGCACTAAAACTTGGCAAAGCTATTGAATGTGTAAGGGAAATGCGCCATATGTGTGCTTGTTTGAAATAGTTCCCAGATCAATTGGTACAACAGTCATTCAATGATTCCCTAGATGGGTTTGGATGTTCCTATGTTGCACAGTGGAGTAATGGATAGCAGCTTGGATTGAAGAATTGGAGAGCTGAGTTTGAATTCCAATCAAATCCATTACATTCACTTACATGCTAATACCCTTGGGAAAGGTATGAATTCACTTCTTCTCCCCCTCCTCCAGCTATGGGTAAATAGTAGGACAGACTGGGCTCTATAGCCTTGGATGGCAAATGGTCTACCACAGAAAGAAATGGCAACCTAGTGCTTTTAAAAAAATCTGCCTTGTCAGTCATGTATTGTGCATCATGCATAGCATATAACTGACTGACTATGCTGCTGATGTTCTGAGATGCAATCGACAACTGATACTTGTTTTTAGGGAGTATGTATCATCAATACACACTCATGTGTAATAATTTGTGTAGACCCAGCCCCAGGCTTCATCATGTTACAGAATGATGAAATTTTGCATAAGTTTCATATAACTGTAGAAATAAGATGTGTGAAAAACATTAATAAAAACCCAGTTGCAGGGAAAGCCATCAGTGAACTGAAGGAAGAGCTGTTATGCCAAGATATCAGTGGAGCCCAGGTGTCTGAACTGTTACTAACTGTGGCCATATCTTGCCTAAACTCCCACTTCACTGGCTTATCTACCAGTGAATTATGGATACATTGAAGCCAATTTACTAATATTAATAGAGCAGATACCTGTATCTGACCTGGAAGTGATTGCAGCCAAACACACCCTTTGTGAGGCTAATCACTCAGCTAGCTTATTCTCAAAGTGGAGGGGCAGGAAACTACCATGTGAATAGTCACTACATAGTGACCTTCTCTGCCTATACTGTGATTAGGACAAGTCAAAAGCATGGAGCCATTACATTGTAATATTGATTGAGGGCAAGTGGTGCTACATCAAAAAGTTTTCCGACAGACAAATTCAGGCAGGTTTGTATTAAGTGAAGAAAGCAGAACTATCACATCCCAAAACCACTAACTTTTTGGGATATTTTGATGAGGAACAGGAAGAAAATTAACAGATTGTTGTTGATCTTGTTGATATATCATCAGTCTTATTTGAGCTTGCCAATTTTGATCACAGACCAGATGAACCTACCTCATTTTTCAGTGTTAACCACAACTCACTCTGTGCTGAGGAAGAACCATCATGCAATAGCCCAACATTACCACTGACACAGAATCAATCTAGTTATCCTGTTCATGATTGCTGTTTTCCAAAACACCTTCAGTATTATATACTGTCCTAAAACTTCCAATTCCCTGTTCCTTACTTCGCACAAACAAAAAAAAAATTTTTTTTAAATGATTGCACCAATACTGGCATTTGTTTTAGTAAGTTATTTCCCTTTCTGGATCTTTCCCTTTTGTGTTCCCTGGGTTAGAACTCACCAGTGGGACTTGTGGAACACCATTTTTTCCTCTTTGTTTGATTCATTTTCTCTCCTGCTACTTGGTAATTTACTTGTGTTTTGCTAAAGAAGTTTTCAGCACAGTCTACCAGAAGTTCACCCCTTTCATCTTAATATTGGTGCGCAGAGTCATAACATGTTCCTGGACATTCACTAGTACCAAAAATGACTGTGGCATCTATGGAGAAATCTAAGAGAGAATGACAAGTGCTAAGAAAGAATGAGAAGAAGGCCTATGTGGCAAGTCTTCAGTTTATTTCTAATGAAATAGATATGCCATTATTATATGTGGAGAAGGTTAAAATCTGGGGTGATTGTGAGAAAAAGGTGAAGCTCTTAATTTGAAATAAAATGTTGTATGCACAGAAGGACAGGCCAGCAAATGACATTGCCTTCTCTGTTACCTTGTCTTCTCCCAAAACACCTAGGATTATCATTGCCAATACAACTCTATCGAATCAAATAACACAAAACTTCGATGATACAGACTGAGTCAATTTCCACATTCAATTTCTCTCTCAACCTCCTCATAACTCAAATTCTCATCCTATAATATTTAGAGTAGACTAAAAAAATGTACAGTCAGGTAACAAATATGGCAGGAGTATTCTCTGCAGAAGAGCTCTGAAATGCTAGAGTAATATATAACCATTGAAACAATGCTAAATAGATGATGTTTGTCTACAAATGAAGATCTTTGTGTGGAATTTTCTGACTACTACTAGAGCATTTTTACCAAGGAGATTGGTCTAAATTCTTCTCATTTTTATGCCTATTTAGCTAACTTTCTTCATTTTGAAATGGTTGAAGTAATTAGGTATCATAGTTCCATAATGGAGGATATTCAGAAAGCATTGAAGAAAGTCAAGACAGACAAGAATTCAGGGATCAATAGCCTTCTTTACAAAGTGTACTTGAGGTTGAAATAAATGTTTTGTCTGTTTGCTGACACTGATATTCTAAAACCATTTGAAATAGAGGAGTATATGCCAATGCTTCAGAGATGTATTGAAGATAATACACGTGAACAAGACATGAAGAAAAGATTGACTCCATAACTTCAAATCACAAAGTAGATCCTTTCATTTTAAAAATAGTTGTTAACAACTTCAGACTGCAACACCAAAAATGTTTTTAAAATATATATAAATACCTCAAAGGCATAATATTGAAACAAAAGAAGAAACTACCACAAAAATTAGACCTGTTTTTAATTGCTCTTTAAAAACTCAGGAAAATTATTCTCTTAATGGAGCAACTTATCTGGGCATCAATTTACTAAAAGATGTATTATTCATGTCAAAAAAGTATGTCATTTTAACTGATATAAATTCTTTCTCATAAAACTTACTTTGCTCAAAAATGATTATACATTTTGTTTATGAAAGAAGGTAAAATTATTTATTTTAGGTAGACAACTACTATTTTGAATATTAATGTTAGTCCCTTTATTTTAAATTTTGAAATCAGATATTAAAAAATTATGACAATTTTACTGACATGTTAAAGGAAAACTTCTTTGTTAATTTAAACAGTAATTCTGCAGATAAATTGTCACATTTTTATATAGAGTCTAATGATTGAATTCACACAAAAGTTGTTTTTATTCTTAGATTGTAGTATACAAATTCCAAAGAACTCAAATAAAAAATGGTAAATGGTCAAAGTTTATAGAATATGGTGATGAACCAGATAAAATTCTGATATCAATATTCAGTTGAAGGTGATATGTCTTGAATCTCTAATTTCTCTATTAATCATAGTGAAAGAGAAGTATTATTCCAAATTTCAAAGGAATTTAACTCTCTGTCTTTATGTTCACCTTTCACAGATGGAATAAAATGCTTTTGAGGAATTTGTCTCAAATGTTACATGATGGTTGCATTGACCTATTGGAGATGGCTGGAGTGACACAAGCTGGAGGCAACAATCTATTTTAAGCTTTTAAGTATGCAAAAGAAAACTGGGAGCATGCATAGTGCAAATCCCGAGAGGCTAGCCTTCGTTCATACAGTGCTGGGGTCATGGTAGGATGATACATTTAGCACTTTGATAACAGATGCACATGATGTAGACAAGACGCCTCACTCCCTCTTTAACTTATCAACAGAGTAAGTTCAACCATTTTTTAATTTATTTTATGGGGACTGTTGTATAATGTGACATCTTGTATAGATGAGACTACAAAACAAGATCTAAACATGACATGTAAACACCCAAGGGAGTTGGCACAAATGGAGGTTTAAACATAAGAATCTGTGTTGTGTTCACAATAATGCAAGATGGTGGCTGCAGGTATTCCTTGAGGAAGTCAAGACTCAAATATGCAAAACTAGAAAACCACCAAAAAAAGAAAAAAAAAAAAAGAAAAAGTAAAATTGTATCACTTTCTGGCTAGCTCAGGGGAAAACGTAAATTTACTAAACAATAAAGAACTAACATTTAAAAAAAAAAAAAAATGTTGCCAAATGTTAAGAAACATATATTTAACTGCACCTACATTTCTGTTATCAATCTGATCCATCCCATGGTTCATTGTATCATAACATGATGTCAGAATGAGGAAACAATGTGAAAATAGGGACAAGATATTTTTCCTCAGGCAATCACAGTTTTGGCAAGTTTGGATGAATTTCACACATTTGACAAACCCACATGCTCATGTGTACCATCAAGGTCAGAGTAATTTGACTTCTACTATTACTACTTGAGTCACCCATTCCCCACCATGGAAACTTCTCACATACCCACACTAAAGACGAATTGGTTCAGTCCCAATTTGAGAAAATAAGTGGACAATTTCCAACATCAGGTCAAACTAACTATAATTTGGTGGTCCATTTCGTGATGTGTACAACACAGTGGAAATAAATTATCTCTTACTTTGGAACAGTGCAGAGGGCCAGGAGACAAGTGAAACTTTTGTTTCTCAAAGGGGAGAAGCAAAGAATGTAGATAACTACATTAAACACTTCAATGTGAGCCCACAATCTAATTTCTGAATGTCTCGACACAAACCGATGCAATACCACCAAGAAGCAAACCTACCTGTCCATGCTTTCCTCAAGAGAATAAAACAGATAATAAAACAGTTGAAACCCATAGTTGAAGAGACAAATTTAGTAGATCTATTCATATTTGAGGTGCACCTCAGATTGACCCAAAAATCATTAGTGAAAGAAGATAAGGAACTGACTATTGCAATGGCACTCTGCATTGCAGAAACAGAAGAGGTAACAAATAAACAGGTATAGGTACTCCATATTCCACTGAAGAAGGCCAATGCACATGCAGTGCAAGCAAACTATGATGGTGAATATGTGCAAACCTGCAGATACTGCGGTAGAATCCATGAAGAATGACCAGCAAATGGTAAAACATGTCTTAAATGCAAAAAGAGTGGGCACTTTGCCAGTGTATATCATATAAAAGAAAAGAACAGAGACAAAGAATGCCAAAAGAACAAAAAAACCTGAAACATTCCAGCAACAGGTATAAAAGCAGAAATGTTCACACAGATACCTAAAATTATAGATGAGTTTGTTTATGAGGACATTCATTTTTATTCAATAGTTGCAGAACATCAAAAGGGACACAGCATACCCTTAGGTGCAACAGAAGCCCATAGAAAGTTAAGAATAGGCAACAAAACAGCTCAGATAAGAATCAATGCAAAAATTGACACTGGAGCTATGAGAAACCTGCTACTCTTGTGCGTCTTCAGACAATTGAAAGATGTACCACTCAAAAAAAAAATAAAAAAAAACACTGGTGTAACTGTTTGCATTTTGAGGTTCTATGATAAAACAAGCAGGAGCATGTTTCCTGAGAGTGAAATATCATAATAGATTCACCAGTGCAGCATTCCATGTTGCCAAAATCAATGGGCCAATTCTGCTTGAGCTACAAACATCCAGAAAGTTGGGACTAGTGATCCTCAACTTGGCAATCAAAGCAGACATTTCCCCAATGAGGAACAAAGGAAATACTACCCTGAGACCAGAGATATTACAAAAGAAAAACAATGCTGGGAACAAGCCTGAAAGTCAATCCTAAAATGTAGGAACAAATTCTTCACCAATTTCATGACATGTTTGACATCATTGGAAGTCAGCTAGGAGAGTACTCCATAAAAGTAGACCCAACAACAGTCTCAGTTGTTTACTCACCCTGGCAAGTTCCTGTAGCCTTAAAAGACAAATTCAAAAGTGAGCTTGACTCACTGGTGAAAATGGACATCATAACGCCAATGATGAAACCAACCTCATATTGACTCTGTTCCCTAACACCTGCCAGAGATTATCACCATTGACAAACCATCCTGTTGAACTATTTTGATGATTACAAGGAGAGAATTCCTAATGAGTATCAGGCCCTCTTGAGCTGTATGAGTTCCATTGTGTTTGAATATATAAAAGGATGTACAGGTTTCCATATGGCTATACAAAAATTGGATAATTTATCTCTTAAAACACCTTGCGAGGCACTTGTTGGCTACAGGATGACAGAATGCAAGAGAGTCACTGGATGAGTTTTCAGGGAGATGGAAAAGCTGAGGAAGAACTGCAACTTCAGAGACCATACTGCTAAAGAATGCAGCAATAAAGCTATGCAAGATGCCTTCATTACAGGCATAGATTCACATCCCATATGGTAGCATCTCCTGGAAAATGAGACTTTGAGCCTACAAACAGCTTATACCATTAAGCCCATTGCTGCCAAGTCAAGGCACTTTAACAAGGAAGATCAGGCCTTCATCACTAAAGAAATTCAGAACATGCTTTCTGAAGGCATAATTCAAGAAAGCATTTTACTATGGCGAACCCAACTAATAGTGGTGAAGGACCCTAACCATCATCATAAAAAAGGAATGTGCGTAGATTACTCACAGATGATAAACCTATACACAGAACTGAATGCTTATCTTCTACTAAAAATTGATAACATGATTAATGACCTTATTAGATACAGCATTTTTTCTCAATTTGACCTCAAAAGTGCCTACCACTAGGTCCTGCTTAAAGAATCAGATAAGAAAATCTCCCTTTTTCTACAGAGGAGGTAAAAAAGGTGTGTGCTTCTTGCAGAGTCAGTGCAGAAATTAAACCTCTTATCAAGGTGACCAGATCCATAGAATGACTAAGTATTGACTTCAAAGGATCTGTGCCTTCTGTCATGCATAACATGTATTTAGTTAGAGTAAGTGATGAATACTCGTGGTCTCCATTCATTTTCCCATGTCCAAACATGAACATGACATCAGTAATTAAATCCCTAGATCTATTGTTCAGGTTAGCAGGGAAACCTGGCTATATATACTCAGACAGAGGGACATTCTTCCTGTCTGAGGAACTGAGAAACTATCTCTCTCAAAAAGTGGTCACAACAAGTAAAACCGCTTCATACCACCCAACTAGGAATGCACATATTGAATGATTTAATGGCATTATATAGAAGGCGATTTGTCTAGCTGTTAAGTCACATAACATACTTGAAAAGTATTGGGAATTAATGCTTCCTGAAGTGTTACACTCCATATGATTGTTGCTGTGTACTTCGACAAATGCCATTCCTCATGAACACTTCTTTGCATTCTTGCACTGCTCATAACATGAAAGTTCACTGTCATCCTAGCTAATGTCACCAGGTCCCATACTCTTAAAAAGGTTTGTAAGAAACAGTAAAACCAATCCTTATGTGAACCATTTCAAACTCCTTGACAGTAATCCAATATATGCCAACATAAGATATTGAGGTGGAAGGGAGTCTACTGTATCTGTTCACAATTTGACACCCTGCTTTGAAATGGAGTTAAACCCTGAGTGCCCCAATTGTAGAGCATGGCACATAATGGATCTGTTGCTGAAGTCTAACAGATAAGGAGATCTGGACAGAAACTCCCAGATCATTATGGATGGTGATACCATAATTTTTCAAGGAGAGAAGAATGTGGTATCTTACACTCATGTTGTACAAACAATAGACTTGCCCACATGGGTGATATAATCTGTGACTTACCTCCCTTTTATTTTGTAGCTGAGTTTCATTTAGCTAAATAAAGTTTAGTACTTTTACTTCTCTTCTGAGTTTTGTTTTACTTATTACAACGGGTTTAAAGAAGGCAATATTGGCCATGACCCAGCACTCAATAAACTCCTTCAAAGGGAAAGGAACTGTAAATTCAACCCTTACAAGTTAGTCACATGCACCACAGAGGTAAAACCAGATCCCAAAATGATTGAAGCAATCACACAAATGCAATCACCTAAGGAAAAGAAACAGCTAGCTAGCTTCCTGGGACTAGTTAGCTATCACAACAAGTTCTTGCCCCATCTTGTGATGGTGACCAAGCCACTTTGTGACCTGTTGTCTAAGAGCAATGACTTCACCTTGTCATCTCAGCAGTAAATAGCATTTGAAAGTATCAAGAAGAAAATAAAAAAAATGGTGGTACTGAGGTATTTCAACACAAAGGCACCATTTGTCTTATAAGTTGGTGCAACTCTCCTGCAGAACATACCAGTTGCCTTCACAAGCAAGACCAGAAACACAATACTCAAATATTGAAAAAGAGATGCTTGCAGTCATTTTTGCCTAGAGAGATTATATCATTATATATGGAGTCAAAAAGTAATGATCCAGAATGACCATAAACCATTGGAATCTATTAAAGTCAAGAACCTAGCACAAGCACCATTAAGGTAGACAAGAATGCTACTAAAAAATTCAGGGCTATGATTTTGCAGTGAAGTACAGACCAGTGAAAACAGTTCCAATAGCTAATTGTCTATCAAAAGTGTTGCCAAGGCCAAGCAAACACATCAAAGACATTGATTTCAACATTCATATAATGAACACACATCTTAGTTTCTCATCAACATGTATACAAGGCATTAAGGTGGAGACTATGAAGGATTTTACTCTGAAAGAACTCAGTAGCACAGTGATGACTGAATGATGATCTGATCACTCCAGCTGCCCAAGTGGAATTTCAGAGATGAAATTGGAATTCAAGATTGTGTCCTATTCAAGAACAATAAAATTATTGTAAGACAGTAGATAGTAATTGACATTGCATGTAAATTTTTGAATATTAAAGTTGACTTGAAAGCATGGAGCCAGAATGGAGTTCAACAAGTGAGCAGTGTGAGAAAAGAAACTGGTAACATAGAACTTATTGTTACATCTCAGCCAACTCAACTGTAAATTGATTGAAATCTCATCGCTAGTCTAGTACTGCATTTAAATTCATAAAGTCTAGGTATCATAGTAAGAGCTCATTCAAACAATTACCATGAAAGTATTTATAGAAAATGCAGAGGGAGTCAACTTCATAGTGATGGGAAAGAGACTGAAACTGAAATGTCAGGTCAGGAGCAATAATATCGATGATTCTTCTTTGGATTTTATCAAGGGTCTCTTGATATATAGCAGGAGAGCAGACCGTGTGGCAGCAATATTCTAAGCATAGATGAAGGTAAACTTATAGATATGTAAAATAGATTCTGGAAAGAAAAATTATTTAGCACAACACAGTCAAACCAACTTTCTTAGCAACTGACCTAGCAATAGATTCATTATAGTTTTTTAACATCATGCCAGCTGAGAACATTAGCCTGAGAAGGTGCAATGAGTTACTCTCTTGGAGGTTAGTATTAGTCATAGGCAGGAAGGTGCCTCTCAGATGATTAATAAAGAGCAGTTTAGTTTTGAAGATGTTAAAATGAGCAAGTCATCTTTTGCCCCATTTAACAACAGACTGAAGGTTATTTATGACATTTAACCTTAACTAATTTAATCTTAACTTTCTTCCATTTAAGATAAGCTCTTTTCTGGAAATTTTCCAGAAAATGATGGACATAGTAGTATGTCACATGTATGACATTCTGGTACACAGCCTTAACTCTAAGACTCATAAAGAGGTAATGAGGAGAATCCAGCAAGCAGGTATGGTTCTGAAAGAAAGATGGAAGTTTTCAAGTGACAAAATAACGTTTTGACACCTCATAATCTTGGAAAATGGAATTGAACTGGACCTAGAAAAAACAAAAGCAATAAGGGAATTCTCACAACCCACAACAGTCAAAGAACTTCAATGGTTCACTGGCCTGGTAAACCAATTAACACAGTTTATTCCAAATCTAGCCTCAAGGACACATGGCCCAGTGGATAAAAGTATTGGTTGGATCCAGTGACTTGACCCAAAGAGTTGTGAGTTGAACAAAAACTTGGAGAGTTGAGTTAAAGGGAGATAACTAAGATATCTTGAAGAGATATGGCATGTGAAACTAAAACAATCTAACCTGGTGGACAATAAAGGGCTCAGTTTGAAATTCCAATCACCTGAAGAAGGTTGGAGCATACAATGGCCGAAATGTCATGAATATGGCAACAAAGATGAGGACAACAGTACAAACAATGTAAATAGTGTAAATAATTACAATACCTCATCTCAGAAATTATAGACAAATTTAGCCTCATTACATGAGTCTTTATAACAACTGCTTAGAAAAGGCCAACTTTGGATATGGAACCAGTCTCAGATGAAAACTTTCTAGATAATCAAAAACAAACTCTTATTCACTGATGTCCTAACACACTATGATTATAACAGAAGAAGCATTATATTTCAATTGTAAAATGATGAGTTCTTGCTGCCAATCTAGTACTGCACTTAATTTCATAAAGTTTAGGTACCAAAGAAGCAAGTTAATCAGAAGAATTGTCATGAAAATATTTATAGAAACAGCACAGGGAAGCTATGTTATGGCAGTGGGAAAGTGATTGAAGATATCAGAACCAATAATATTGCAGATTCTTTGTATTTTATCAAGAATCTCTAAATATATAGCAGAAACATCAGACTAGATGTGGCAGCAATATTCAATGCTTACACAGAAACTATCATTTGAATAAATAGAATTAGAATGCTAAAAATACCAAAACAATATCTTTTGGAAATTTTATTTGGAAAAAATTTGGTATATTGAAATAAATTTAAGTTTGAGGATATTTCAAAAACTTTGGTAGTGAAATGTATGCATAAGAAATAATGTATTGATATTTTGAATGCTACGCGTCTGATGGCAAAGCCGAAGATAGTTTTTTGTTTTGCTGCTCTTTTTTGAATTTGGAAGCTGGAAAAGACATTTCTTTTTAATTAGAGGAAATTATCCACAATCAGAAAATTACTCTTAGTTGAGAAAGACATCTTGTTTTCTGGCTCTGTGGTAAACTATTTTAGTTTCAGTCAGTTATGTGCCATATGTGATACACACTTAGGTGATCATGTATTTTTCAATACATGACTGATGAGGCAGATTTTTTCCCACAGTAGATTGTCATTTCTTTCTGCAGTAGACAAGTTGCCATCCAAGGCTATAGAACCCGGTCTGTCCTGCTATTTACCCATAGCTGGGGAGGGGGGAGAGAAGAAGAGGATTCATACCTTTCCCAAGGTAAGTGAATGTGATGGATTTGACTGGAATTTGAACTCGGATCTTCGATTTCTCACTCTAAGTCGCTACCCATTACTCCACCGTGCCTCCTAGCATTTTTAGTTTACCATGTTAAATAACTGTTACCTTGAATGTTCGACTTACAGTGTCAAATTATTTCTTAGATAGACTTTAATTAGTTATAACTTTATAATTGCTATCTATCTAATTTTATTTGGGGATGGGAAGAAGGGATTGTGTATTTTTCATGTCAAGTGACTTTGTAAAGAAGATTTTTTATTAGCTTCGGAATTCTTCTGAAGCTAAATTTGTTTGATATAACTTGAGAAAAGTGATATTTTAAATTTTAATTTTGACTTATTGAGGCATGGACGTAAATGTAGCTATTTGTTATAGAAAAACAAATGGTACTTTATGGCTTCTAAGTCTAGAGATTTAATCCAAGTTTGTCTAAGATAGAGATCAGACATTTGGATGGGGTATTTTTATTTCCAAAAAGAGGAATTATTGCATTTGATTTTGTACTGTTAAATCGCAAAGTCAATGTTTTTTGGTAGAGTTTGGTAGAGCAGTAAAAAAATCTTTTTGTTTAATATTCTGTTTTTGTTGTCGTAATATTACCATATAGAACAATATGCATGAAATTATTATTTTGTGTTAAAATAAGGATTTTATAATCTGTGAATAATATATTTTTGAGTTATATTTTCGAAGTAGATCGTATGTATAAAAAGATTGTCTGCTTGATTCATTTATTTTTCTTTCTTTCCAGTGAAGAAGCGCCAAGAACAATATCGGCTGTTTTGCCTTGTGTTTTATCTTCTTAATATATTTAATTTATTTATCTTTTTTTAAAAAATATATTAGATTAAATGGTACACAGGTAAATAATAAATTTAATTAACATTTAGTTAATTAAATCTATTATTATTTTTCAGTCTACAAGAAAAAATATTCTTACAATGAATTTTTTGGCCCATTGAGACATCAGTCAATGACAAAGTTACAAGTATTGTAAAGGCTGATAAAGGCATTTTAAAATTAAATTCTAACAATGTAGCAACAAAAAGAGAGTGAGAGAAAATAATGAAAAAGCAAGTCTTAGATTGCACATAAACATTTACTCATAGATTACTGGAAAAAAACGACAGAGATGAAAAAGAATAAAGTGTCATGGGGCTTAGGGGTTAAAATGAACAGTTGAGTTACCTATGCTAAGATGATTAAAGAAGGGTGATAATGGCGAAGAAACACACAGGCAATTTTCACAAAACAAGATAAGGAATTTATTGATGGATTTACAATACATGCTTGAAGTAGTATGAGTAAATTGTACAGAAAAATAAATCAGGATTCTTAATTTTGTAGTTGTCATGAAGAGGAAATGTTCATAGAATAGATTAAATGATCTGACACAAAATAATATTAAAAAATATTTAAAACAAAGCTAAGTGAGTTTGTTACTCACTGGAGGGATATATAGTGCGCATACGTTCAAAAGTAGATGAAGAGAGATAGTTTGAAATACTTAGCTTCCTTGGATTGTTGAGAGAAAATTCTTTGAAGTGCAATGTGCTGATTTGGCGTGGCAAGTAATTTTACACAGGTGAGTACTTCAATGTTGGTCATGAGGAACTGAAGCGAAACCTTCACATGACTTCAGACACTCTTTGATTAATTTAATTTTTCTCCTCATTTTATATCAAAAAGTATTTTGTACTGGACCGCTACTTTCTTTCCTTCTTCTTGCTGACCAGCTAATTTCTGTGAAAACAAGGTTTTCTTTTCATTAATTCAAAAACAATTTCATATAGACTCACGAATTTCTTCCCTCCTTCTTCCTTAATTAACAAGTTAATTTCTATGAAAGGTAAAAAATTTCACATTGGCTAGAGAATTTCTTTTTTTTTTTCTAAGCTTCCTCAATCCTCTGAATTGGCCGTGGAAAGTTATTATTCCGCACTCACTCAGAGCTGATTTCCACTTATCATGTTTTGAGTTGATTTGTGGTCTAAAACGTAATTTGATGTTCAATGATTGAAAACTGAAAAATACAGGCGTGATTATGTTTGAAATGGATTTCTGAGCGTGTGCATATCTAATAATTAACTAAGTGGTTTTAGAATTTTCTATTTTCCTAGTAAATTTTAAAACTACATATTTTCATTTGAAATTCAATTTTTTATCATTATTTTAAATGAAAGTAGGCTAAATAGGCTTACTTTAAAATTTGAAATTTTCTTGTTTCAATTAAGTGCGTTAATAGGTTTAATTAACCTGATACTAGGTATAAGAAGTCTAGTCAATTGATTGAATGATGGATTAGCCTAGCGTAAAAATAGCTGACACGATCTTCCATCTAACTTTAGCAAAACTAGAGTTACGTCTCTTGACACTCATTTTCATGGCGGTCCACGTTTTAAAACTAGGTTTATTTTCAAGTTTATGTTTATTTAATGTTATTAATATTGATTTAATCTATAAAGGTCTGAAACGAAAGGAAATACTTTCGCACATAGACTTGCTGAAGAAATAGGCTGTGTTTTTTTTTTCTTTTTAAGGATAGTGTTTCCTTTTAATCACTTTTTTTTTTAGTTTACTTTAAATGCTTTAATCAACGATATTTTCTTTTTTTTTCCAAGTTATATATTTTTTGTATCATTAGCCTACTGATTAATTTTCTTTTCGTTCTAGTATTTGTGTTGTTTTGTGGTATCGCTTTAGTTGGTTGGTGTTGATAGAGGGGCTTTTATTTCATTTTTTTTTTTTTGTTTCCTTTCAAGATGAAGTTTGAAGTTTGTGAATTGGTGTGCATGAAAGGTACACACTGACCTATTCAATTACCACACAGAGAAACTGTGGTTATCGGTCGCACCAAAGAAACGAGAATATCAAACCCAAGATGTTCCAGGGAGCAACGTAAGTATAATTTTAATCTTGTAATTTTCTTCATGATAAAAAATTTTGTGAACAGTTACCTAAAAAAAAAAAAGTCATGTTTTTGTTATTTTTAATTTCTTCAACTTTTTACTGTGTAGAGTAAAAAATAGTCTAAAAAGCATCTTGTTTGACTGATTCATAAACACTAAACTAAACAGTATTTTTTTTTTTACTGAGATCATTATCAACGAAAACTAGAGGATAGAGATTAAGTGATTTGTTTAAATCCCTGTAGAATAAAAAATCGAATGAATCCGTTTCATTGTTGGTGTGTATGTGTAGGAAGCCCAATCTAATCGTGATTGTAATCCTGCATTTACGTTTCATCGATCAACCAATAAGTTTTTTTTTTTGTTTTTTTTTTTAACCCAGCTGTTATGTTTTTTAGTTCAGGAAGTGGTAAGAAAATGAAACTAATAATAAAAAAAATAAACAATAAAATCGATCGTTATTTTTCTGTGTAGTAATTTTTTTAACTAAAAAAAATATTCAAAATTACTAGTATCAAAATAAAATTAGACACTAGCTACACTACACTGCAGAAAAGAGTAATATGATGTAATTTTATTTTTACTAGTAACTAGTAGTTAGTAGTATTTTGAAAGTAATGTCATTACTTACGTTCCTAAATTCGTATAGAAAAATTAAACTATTTGTCTTGTCATAAGGTTTGATTTATTTTTAATCCTAAATTAAATACCAATTTCTTTATACACTGCTGGTGTTTCGTATTTATTTATTTATTTATTTTTCGGGACATTCTTTTTTAAAGAGAGGATCTATTCATATATTTAAATTTATAAAGATCATAAAAACCAAGGTAAAAATTTTATCAAGATTCAAATATACTTAGCAGAGCTTGTTATTTATGAAGAGTAAAGAAAGACCAATGTTTTTTTTAATTTAAATTTATTTATTTATTTTTTTTTTTTTTTTTTTTTTTTTTAGAACATTCTAAATTTTGTTTGATTAAAAAAAAAAACTTGTTTCTCTTTGTACCAACCGGAACTAGTAAAATAAAAAGCATAAAAATGCATCTTTGTTTTACACTACGCTAGACTAGAGCCATTATATTGCAAAATATAAGAATAAATCAAAATAGAAAAATGAATAAATTTATTTTTTAAACAGGTAAGAAAGATTGACTGAAAATTGATAATAAATAATGACATGGTAAATAAAGCCTAACTTAAAAGTTCAAATACTTCCTCTCTGTGTAAATACAATATAAATTACATTTTTGTTCTAGTAATAATAATATTAATGATTTACGATATAAGTTTTTGAAACGGTGTGTGTGTAATTCTATGGAATAACTTACCAAATAAATCACTAATAATTCCTGAAATAACTAGTTTGTGCAATCTCATTTTAGAGATTTAATTTGATTACAGAGCTTTAAGAAACTAATTACTCAGAATAATACTTTCACCATTCCAAGAAAGTTATTTTTGGTAGTATTTTAGCAGCATCTTAATATATTTTTGAGGAAATAAATATTGGCCTGAAAAAAAGTTTGGAGTATTTAGTTTTAATTAACTTTATTAAAAAAGATTGCATTTTTATTGTATCATGACTGCTGTCATACCAACATTTATTTAAAAAAAATAATTTTTTTACTGCATATTTCATGGAATATGAAAATACGAGGATAGGCTGGCCATCATGCCTTTGTAATCAACCCATGAATTTTTCAGCCCACCCTTGTAAGCAATATACCCCCCTCCTTTTTTTTTTTTTTTTTTTTTTTTAAAGAATAGTAAAATGCAGTTCAAATTGGAGAAGATAATGTAAATGTTTAAACATATCAAAAGTAGTTTATAAAGTTCTGGAGATTTTTCATGAAAGTTGCTGCAGACCTGTTGAAATTAGTTTCTTAATGAAAGTTTCAATTTCCTGTAAAACTCCAAAAAATTAACTGGTGTAATTCTTTGCTGACAAAGATAAGAAATTCTTGTAAGTTGATTAAAAAAAATATGATTAGAAGGCAGTGAAACAAAACAGGAAATATTGGATTGGCCAAGAAGTTTGTTTGATAGAAAATTTGCAAAACAAAATTCTTGGCCAACCCAATATATTGTATTAAGAAAATGATTAGGGTAATTGCACACCAAATAGAGTTGTAACCAAAGTGGAATTGATATTCTTGCACCTGGAAATGTTTTCAGTTATGACTCTTCAGTTAGATTTTTTTTCGAGTCAGTATCTTTTTAAATGCTGGAGTGAAAACTTCCAGTTATTTCTCTCAGGTTGTGGTTTTGACAGTATCTCTGAAAAAAAAGAAATAAAAATGAATGTATACTCTACTTCTATTTTCTTAAGAAATGCTTGAAACTTACAAGTTATCTTGTAGGTCCCTTCAAGTACCTAGGTCTTTTTGAAACTTTAAAAGAAGTATGAGCAATTTTACTTTATCATGAATTTTTAATCAAAATATATTTGCAAAACATTTACATTTAATTAGAAAATGTAGTTTATCAACAAACAAGTGAATATTTTAAGCTTTTAATTGATTAATTTAAACAAACATTGAAAAAAGGATTTTTTTTGGTTGGTCATAAAGATAAGACCATGTAAATAAAAATAGCAAATACAGAACAAATAAGTCACAACGACAATTTAATTCTCAGTATATCCTCCATTTTTGTGAATTACTTTGAAAATTCGCTTTGGCATACTCATTATTAACTTCTGCATGAGGGTGCTTGGGATGCTCACCCAGGATGCATAAACTGCAGCACGAAGAGCATCCACAGTTTCAAATTGTGATCCATGTTTATAAACATCCTTTACCATCCATCCCCAAACATTCTCGATTGGGTTTCGATCTGGAGAGCGTTGTGGATTGCAGCATTGTCCTGCTGGAAAATCCAGTTTTCTCCACATAGATGAGGGCCTTCAGTAATTAGCGATGCCTTTCTTAACATGTCAATGTAACTAGCAGCTGTTTGACGACCTTTTACCTCCTGTAACTCAAGAGTTCCATTGTACGAAAATGAACCCCAGACCATAATTGATCCACCTCCACTGTGTCGTGTTGAGAAAATTTCTTTTGGGACATCTTTTGCATGCCAGTAACGCTGAAAACCGTCTGGGCCATCAAGATTTGAATTTTTTCTCGTCTGAAAACAACACTTTCTTCCATTTATCCACATCCCAAGTTTGATAATCGGAAGCAAATTGTAAACGGGAGGTTTTATGGCGAAGAAGGCGAGGCCTCTGCAGACGTTTCAAGTTCTTAAACCCTTTCTTATTTAAATGCTGTCGAATTGTTCGAGAGCTGCATTCAGCATCTGTATTCACTTTTATCTGATTTGATGTTAGGCTTGAATCTCTCTTAACTTCTCGCCTAATGCGTCTGTCTAGAGATGGTGAGATTTTATTGGGGTGACCGCTTGATTTTTTTTTTTTTTTTAGAAGCATACGCATCCGGATTTTTAATGAAGTTAGCAATGACAGTTCTGCTACGGCCAATTTCATTTGCAATGGCTCGTTGCGAAAGACCACGTCTTTGAAGTTCAACAATCCTGCCCTGTTCAAACTTTGTTAAAATTTTACCCTTAGCCATTTTAAAATCTGAAATTTAATACTGGAAATGAGCTACGTAGATGTCTACACGCCTGAAGCTATGAGCACACTGACTAGTTCTAAAATTTTTTGTCCAGTAATTTGTTTTTTTTTTTTTTGGTCTTATCTTTATGACCAACCAAAAAAATCCTTTTTTCAATGTTTTGTTTAAATTAATCAATTAAAAGCTTAAAATTTTCACTTGTTTGTTGATAAACTACATTTTCTAATTAAATGTAAATATATTTTGACTAAATAACAGTATTTTGTTTGCTGGTGACCTGGGGTTATATATATATAGCAAACTCGTGTACATCGATTAACAAGATCGCGCACGTGTCTATGAATGTGTGTCTATGTGTTCGCACCGGAAATTATTGTATATTCAATCCATCGATTCATCGGCTACTCATAACGAATAAATTTTCAGAAGAAATCCTTACAAAAACATGAACAACCACCAATCTTTCCCCTCCCCCACCCAAAAAAACGAACGCATATATATTCACGATTTATATATATATTTGTGTGTGTGTGTGTGTGTGTGTGTGATGCGTCTCACGGCACAGAGTTCCCTCACCAATCAGAGCCTTCTCTCTTCGATGAGTCAAATCAAAAGTCACTCCTTCCCACAATCAATCAAGCTATCACTGCTTATTTATCATGTCAACTGATTTGAGCACTTCGAGATGCTAAATTGATTTTCAAAATTCAACAAATATTTATTTCAATAAGCAGAATTGCTAAATAATCTTTTAAAAAGACTCGACTCTGAATCTTTGTTTCTTGGTTACATGAAAGAGGACTCTATTGCATCTAGACCGAGAATCGCGTCTCTTGCCGTAGAAATAATGGTGATAGTAGCTAAAAATATTTCTTCAGCAATCCTATATATATCATCGTCTCAGTTCATTGTCTTTCCATGTTCATGAAATTGTGTCGAAATGTAGAATATATAAATCAAAGTTCAATTTCTTGGACAGTTACTTTTTCGCACTGTAATTAGAGAAAGAACTTTTCTTCACTTCACCTTTAAATTATTACCCAGAAAATCTTTCTTCAATATTTAAAGACATTCTAACGTTTTTGCCTTGCGTTTTATTTATTTATTTTTTCTCGTCAGTTAAATTGATATGACTATAGAAATTTTAAATTGATAA
Source organism: Acanthosepion pharaonis (assembly GCA_903632075.3). Classification (NCBI taxonomy): domain Eukaryota; kingdom Metazoa; phylum Mollusca; class Cephalopoda; order Sepiida; family Sepiidae; genus Acanthosepion; species Acanthosepion pharaonis. The sequence goes on along the minus strand of CAHIKZ030003574.1, from coordinate 34,551 downwards.
AAACAAAGTGAATTTAGTACATCACGAGAAGAACGTTTGGTTGATCTTGTCTCGATCTCGTCACTAATTGAAATCTCGCGATGCTCTTAAGACCAAATTCTTTTATTTTCTCCTTGTATTTTTTATCCTTTTTTTTCCTCCAATTTTCAACATTCTTCTTCACTTTTATTTCTTTTCTTCTATATAAAATTCACCTTCTTTTTTCTTTTCTCGTTCACTTCTCGTAATCTTTATTCTCTTTCATTCGTCCATCTTGCAATATACCTCCTCGAATACAATTTTTTTTCTTTCACTTTTTTTCTTTCTCATCCTCTTCTTTTTTTTTAGTTTTAATCTTTTCTTCTTCCTCGTTCTTAAAATACCTTTCCTCACGTTTTTCCTTTCTTTTCCTGTCACAAAATCACTTTTCTTTTTTATTCCTTTCTTAAATTTCTGGCAACAAGATTTGATTTTCCTATAAATCGCTCTGACGAAATGCGCCAAAAACATTTTCCCATAATTCGGAAAAAGGACAAGGAAGTAACGACACGCCTTTTTGAAACACCTCATTACCCTTTACCAACTTTCCCACCCACCCCAAAGCTATAACAAATTAAAGTTTCCACCCCTAACGTTCCGTTGGATGACAAATGGGTATTGTGTTCAACTTTTCACCGTTTGGGTCGACAAAAAATTTATTAAACTCGAGTATGAAGGTAATATATATATATATATATATATATATATATATATATATATATATATATATATATATATATATATATATATAAATAATGTAACTAAAAAATTAAATTTTTTTTATAAAAGAACTCCCACAGGTACACATTTTAGAGTCGATCTAAGAAGACCATAAATCTGAAGGTAGGTGTGTTGGAGGAGGGTGATTGTTGTTTATGTGCATTAAAATTCATAAACTCTGTGTATTTATATATTGAATACATCCAAGCATTTAAAATGATATATTTAACGTATTCTCATTGATATGTATCTGTTTGCCGATGTGTGATGGCACGTCCGCGCGCTCGTCTGTGTGTGTGTAAATAATGATTTTAAATATCTCAATATTTTTGATACATACACTCACCATATATATACGAAACTTATATTTTATACAATATTGTTATTGTATGTATTTGTATATGGGCACAAAATTATGTGTGTGTTTCCATTTGAATATTTATAAACTGTTAAATAATTCCATGCACATTAAGTTATATATATATGCATATATATATAAATGCACACAAGAGCATCCATACGCATATAGATTATGTATACATATATATATATACAAATGCATGTATATACATATATATATAAGCGATATACAATATATATATGTACATATATAAACCATTTTAATGACTGCCATACCTGCATTTAGAAAATATATATATATATATATATATATATATAGAAATAAAGAGAGAAGAAAAAATAGAATTATTGTTGTTTAGAAGAAGAAAAAAGTGAAAGAAAAATTTAAACAAAATTTTTATTATTATACGAAAAAAAATAATGAAAAAATGTTTTGTATGTATGTATCTGCATAATACAAAATGCATTTGTAACTCCACAAATTAACCGGAGTTATTAGCTAATTTTGATGTAACATTTTTTATGGTTGTTGATCTCTGTGATTAATATTCAGCACAGAATTAAGAGCATTGATCGAGGTAAACAAATTACTTTGAAATTTTGTTGTCTCTAATGAATGTATTTTTTCATATAATTAGGTGAATGAACTTATTGATTTATCTAAGGATAGATAGATAAATAGATAGATAGATAAATAGATAGATAGATAGATAAATAGATAGATAAATAGATAGATAAAATTGTCTTCTCAGATGAAATTACTCAAAAAAGGCCGTGACTACGTAAATAAGACTTCCAGACAAGTTTTACATTTTTATCGGTATCTAGCATTCATGATATCTATATTAGAGCAGCATGATTGGCTGTGGGTATGGAGTAAAGCACCAGGGTGAGGGTGAGCTTTTCTTCTGAATGTTTACGAATATTATAAATAATATGGCTAATTTATATAATACTTTTTCTACCGAATACCGCACGCGGTAGTTCACCAAACAGAGAAGCCTGCATAGAAAAAAAACTATTAAAAACGGATGGTCCTGTATCTTCTTCTTTTTAAAACTGTATCCCTTTTTTTTTCAAGGGCTATCATGGCTTAAATTTTTTCAAACATCCCGTCCTTTTAAAAAAAAATATTTTGCGAAAAATTCATTTTTATCATTAACCATCCCTGTTCAAATATCCATTTATTAAACATGCTAGCTATCTTATTCAATAAATTCTTCTATCTTTTTCATTTCATTATGTCCTGGGAAGTTTCAAATTTTCAAACCTTCTTTCCTCATTATGTATCAAAAAATTTAAACTTTTTCATTCTTTAGTCTAACTGTCTCCTTTCAGTTTCCTCAAATTTTGTCGTTGTTCATATTTTCTGCCCATCGTTGTAAGTAATTGACAGAAATGCCCAAACAAAAAATTTAAAAAGTTTTCCATGAAGAATAATAAACGAAAAAGAAAATAAAAAATTAAAAATACTAATCAGACTATATATATATATATATATATATATATATATATATATATATATATATATTGATGGTATAACATAAATATGTTATAAAATCACCAACTAAGTGTTGAAACAAAATGGCTATTTTTGTAGTGATTTTATAACATATTTATTTTATAATTTTTCAATAAATAATTATATTTGCTCTACTGTATTGAACACTCTTTTAAGAATAGTATTTGCTGGTTATTGAATTTATTCCGTATACAATTAAAATCTATACTTTTTATATATATATATATATATATATATATATATATATATATATATATATATGGTGGACTCTCCTTTTGTATTCAAGTATGAGGGCCAAACAGCTCAGTTCCTAAACCGACAGCCAGACACCAGCCCATATGATTTGATTATAATGGTGAAGAATCAACCACACTTTTGAAATGTCAAAACAGAGACCTGATGCTGGGTCTCGGAAATTTTTGATTGACCTGGGTTTACGCGCTTGGCTTCTCCACAATAACCCCGGCCTTGTGTTATATCACGTCTCAATGAGGAGACGAGGCAAACATCCTTTTCTAACAGGATTAGAACCAACAATTATATTCTCAGCATCGTTCAATGGCACCACATCTCTATTACCGCCAGTCTTCTTTTTATTCGTGAAGAATTTGTCACAATTCTTCATGTTCGTCTTTGTTGCCTCAAGTCTCCTCTTCATATTTAAAACAGAGAGACTGTTGGGTACTAAATTTAGAGGTTCTCTTTTACAAAATGCATGAACGTGTTTTTCAATCATTTACAAAGCTTCCCACTGTCTGATACTGGGTCAAAATTGAACTTAAATTTAACCACTTCCCTCCAATTATTTGGGGAAATACGTTTCATTTTCAGACGAATTTTTTTTTTTGGATCAATAATTAATATAGTAACTAAGAAACTGAGGCACCTTGACGTATCCGTGCGGTAGCTAACATCTCTACCAGACGTATGAGTTGGGCAAATGAACTCATTCAATCTCAGAAGGGCGTAAAAAGAATCAAGATCAACGTATAAATACGTCTGTAAAACTGCATTGAACGTTATGTTTTGGCGTGTTTATTCGTCAATACGTAAAAAGTCACTTTCGGTGAACCTATATACACGTCTACGTCATGGAAAGGGATTAAAAACAAGGGGTCAACCGGGCATGCAGACCAATCTTCCTTCGTTCTGTGAAGTTATCTATCAAGTTTGTCTTAGTAAAAGGATACATTGAGACATTTGTAAGGATTGAACAGGCTTCATGAGCAGTGGACTACAATTTAGTTTACTACTCGAGACAGCAGAGGTATGGTTCTACAGAAGGATGCTAAGGATACCATGGACCAAACATGTGAGCAACGGTGAAGTTTTTGGAGATGATGCAAACAAAGAAAACCTTATACTTAACATTAGGAAGAGGCAGCTGAAATTTCTGGGACGCGTAATGCAAAAGTGTTATGGTGGAAACACACCTATTCTATAGTTAATAGACTCTCCCACCTAATATAAGTAGGAGTAGTAAGAGAAACGAGGGTCGGTCAGTCGATGTCGGACGACAGTTAGTCGAATACGAATACTAAAGTATCAGCGACCACAACTAGATTACTCTGCGTCATACCTATTATATCAAGTTCCTAACGTTTTGTACGTCGAACCTATTTTAGGACCATTTAGTACAAATACAAGCCTCCACTGTGAAATCCTCCATAACAAATCTGGTAACGAAAAAAAGATTCAAATTCATAAAAAAAAATTTGTTCATATAAATAATTTCAAGGAAAAATAAATTTATTCACACAAAAAAATTTCATTTATTGGAAGAAAAAAAAAAAAATTGAAAAAAAAAATTCTTTTTGTTATTTGACGAAAATTCGTACTCATACAGAGGAAAAGAAAAAAATTTTCAAATTTCACAACAAAGGTGACAAAAAAAAACTTGATTCACACATTTTTTTCATTTAAAAAAAAAAAAAAAATAAAGTTTTCAAAGACAAGACGTCAACTTAGTGACGAAAAAATCTGTTGTCTTCTCAACTGAGAAAAGAATTTTTTTTCTCGATAAGACAGTTTGCTCAAATAGGTCACGAATTTCAAATTCATTTTTTGGACCCCCCCTCTACAATATTTAAGCATTGTGTAAACTTTTTGCGAAGATGGAGGAATGCATAAATATATTCCAGGAATTTTTTTAAGTTCCAGACGGAACAACAGATGACAATATTAGAGCAACAGAAAACATTCCAGATGCAACTACAGGAGGAAACTTTTAATAGACAAATGCAATTTCAACGAAAAATGGAACAGATGCATAAGGAGTTTCAAAACAAAATTCTGGAAATAACTGAAAGAGGAAAGAAAAAAATCTACAAAATGATTCTTTCCCAGAGAATACAATATGGAATTCAATTGAAATATTCACGTACAGTCCAGATGAAGAGATAACTTTTGAATATTATAAAAATATATACGGATGTGTATAATGAGGACTGCCACTTGTGGTCTGAAGGAAAGAAGGTTAGGCTTCTTTTAAGCAAGTTAGAACTGCTGAGCATAACAAATTGGTAAACTACATTTTACCGAAAAAAACTAAACCCAGTTGACATTTACCGAGGCGGTAAATATATTAAGTGAATTATTTAAAAAAGACATCTTTGTTTCACAAGAGGTGGAAATGTTTGAATCTGATGAAAGATGACGAACAAGACTATATAACGTACGCAGCCAATGTGAATAAGCATTGTGAAGAATTCAAGCTAGCAGAGTTAAGCGCAGACAATTTTAAGTGCTTAGTGTTTGTTCAGGGGCTGGTATCGGAAAAAGAGACGCAGAGTTGAGAAAATTAATACTGTCAAAATTGGAAAAACGAACAAGGATTGTGATACAGAAGTTGGCAGAAGACTGCACAAGATATGTTAGCATAAAGAAAGATTCAAAAAGATAGAACAGTCTGGCGTTTTGCATGTAAGGAAAATATGCTACAAAAAAAAAGTCAGTCTACCAAAAGAATTCTAAAATTGTGGATTATCAAACAAAAAGTGAAATACCAGAGAAAAAAAACAAAAACTCCCGAAGCCATGTTTTTGCTTATGGTGAACTTCACTGGTACAGATATTGCAATTTTAGGAATAAAAAATGTTTCAACTGTAAAAGAGTGGGTCATAAAAGCTCACTGCAGGTCAAAAAATAAAACAATAAAAAGAAAATTAAAGTCCAACGAGGTGAACGATGGAATAACCAGAAAATTTGTTACCGTCGAAATAAGTAATAAAAAAAATAAATGCAACTCGACACTGGTTCCAACCTATCTATCATAAATTTGCATACGTGGAAGAAGTTGGGGAAACCAACTTTAATGAAGACAAATAAAATCGCGAGGTCAGTGACGGGAGAAAAAATACAATTTATTGGAGAATTTGTTACAAAACGTCACGTTAAATAAAAAAACGAAAAAGCTAAACTATTTGTCATAGAAAATACCACGAACTTACTTGGTACGAATTGGATAACAGAATTTCAATTATGGGATCTACCGATAAATTCTTTCTGTTACAAGGTTGAAAGTTTAAACTCAAAGCCCAAAAATTAGTAAAGAAACTTAAAAACATTTCCTACTGTTTTTTTCTCCAGGTTTGGGAACGTGTACCAAGATGGAGGCAAAAATTCCAGCTAAAAGAAAATGCTCAGGCGGTATTCAAAAAGAAAAGGAATGTGCTGTTTGCTTCAATTGAACAGATAGATAAAGAATTGGACAGATTAGAAAAACCGGTGTATTTAAAAAAGTTGAATGGGTAACACCGATGATATATGTGAAAAACAAAGTTCCAGAAAGTAAAGATGAAGCCGACACCGAAAAAAAAACTGGGGAGCGAAACAACCCGCAGCCAAGGACATGCAGTATTATTAAATGATTTAAGTCAACTGAAGTCACCACAGAAAACGTTAAGAAGCACAAGATCAACAAAAAAGGGAAGCTAGAGGCTGAACAAATAGAACCACAAGAAGAACCTACAAAACTGTGACTCCATCCTTAAGAAGCTCAAAGCGGAAGGTTGTTTCTGGTAACACTATGGAGGTACCAAAAAATAGAAAAGGAGATTGGCTATATGATGTACTTGGTGAAAGGCGAAAAAATTCACGTGCAGTAACCAGATCAGACGACGTTTTTTTAGACGTGGTTGACAGCGGTCCCGCCCGAAAAAAAACGCCGATGGAGGTGATTTTTTAATACGTTTGATCTAACAACGCCTGCAACAATTTTACCTGAGGCACGCCGATCCAGAAGAAAAAAAAGAAAGGCAACTGATCATTTAAAAAGTGGATAAAAAAAACGTAGGAAATACTCGATGATGTTTTAAAAAAAAAAAAAAAAAAAAAAATTTTTTTTTTTTTTTTTTTTAAAATGTAAAAAATGAAAAAAAATAAAAACTGTTTACTCCTACGGAGTAAAGTTTTTGGAGAAGGGGATGTTATAGTGGAACACACCTATTCTATAGTTAATAGACTCTCCCACCTATAATAAGTAGTAGTAGTAATAGTAACGAGTGAGTCGCTGAGTGGGTCAAGTCAGTCGATGTCGGATGACAGTCGAATACTAAACTATCAGTGACCACAACTAGATTTTCTCTGTGTTATACCTATTATATGAAGTTCCTAATGTTTTGTACGTCGAACCTATTTTAGGACCGACTTACTGACTACAAATACAACCCTCCACTGTGAAACCACTCCATAACAAAGAGGGAAACCTGCAATACACAAAAATATGGAAGGGCCAGAAATATTGAAATCTGAAGTGAAATCAACACTGGCCAAGTTGAACGGATACACGGCAGCAAGGCCAGGTGGGATTGTAATAGAGATGCTGCTAGCCTAAGATGATTTCAGCATTGACTAAATAACATAAATAATAAATGTACAACACTGGTGATATACTGGAAGATCTTAGATCAATTTTCATAGCACTGCCAAAGAAACCAGGTGCAGATGAATGTGAGATACACATGACAATCAGCCTAATGATCCACATAACAAAATTTGTATGATATAAGCATGTAGTCGAATTAGACTGGAAATAGGACAAGAACAGTGATTTTGTTGCACTGAAACAAGGACTGTGATATTTATGATCAAAATGATATGGAAAAAAAGCTATAAAATGCATTTGTATGCTGCATAGGTAGTTCAAGATTGTGTTTTCTGTTATTTGGTACAAATTCTTTGTGATTTCTGTAAGACTTGAACAAGCCATTAATGTTCAAAAATGTGTTGTTTGGAAAGATTAGTCTCAAGATTCACTTGCTCAAAAGAACCTTTAACCATTGATCTTAGCACTCAAATGTATACAGCTGAGTTTACATATTTCTGAACAGGTTTGGTGCTAATGCATGACATCCATATGAAATTCTCAATCTGATGACCATCTAAGAACATGACTCTAGTTTTCAGGTCGATGTTTTGGTTTTGTAGTATTTTGCAGTGTCAGGCAAACTACCTCTGGTGCAGCCTATTCTGTCCAATTTCCTTTTCTCCTATACTAAATTTGTTATAGCTGATCCATATGCCAAGGTATTGGAAGTGTTTGACGCTTAATAATTCCACATCCTGAATTTGGAAAGATTTATCTTGACTCCTATTTCTTGGAACACTTGACAGTACTATACAAATAACAGGTTGAACTCTTAGTTAAGTTTGATTTACTTGGGAAAGACAGAAGAATTTATAACTGGCAGCAAACTGCCTTCATATGAATAGAAAATGAAATTAGTAAATGCATGAAAATAGAAAGGAATGTAAGACAAGTATGTCTTCTCAACGGACTTATTCAACCTATTACAGTGAGGTGAATGCGAGAACTATAAGTCCTAGAATTTATTATTAGTGGACAAGATAAGGTATGCCGATGGCACAATGTTGATAGCTGACACAGAAAGGAAAGTACAGGATCTCCCACAGAAGGTAGTAAATGATAACAAGAAGAAAGGACTACACATCAATTGTAAGAAGACAGAATACATGGTTGTCAGCAAGAGGAACAGCCCAACATGCAAGTTACAAATTGAAGACACCAAAATCAAGCCAGTACAAAATTTTAAATATCTAGGAAGTGTTTTAACAGGACAGAAAATGTAATACCAAAATCCAAACAAGAGTGCTCAACTGTTATACAATATTGGTCCTCCTATATATGCCAGTGAAGGCAGGACAATCTCCTCACAGATGAAGAGACTTGAGGGAACAAAAACGTGGATCTATGGAAGAATGCTGAGAATACCATGAACTGAACATGGAAGTTTTAAGGAAAAGAAACAAAAAGGATATTTCTACTTTGACTGAGAAAGAAAGTTGGAATTTCTAGGGTACATAATGATGAAAGAGGGTGTGTAGAACTTGACACTCACAGGATGTATTGTAAGAGTTATTACTGGCTATTTTCATGCAATAAAAAAGAATTTCAATCTGATATGAAATGAAGCATTAGCTTTATTAATTTGACAAGCTATATTATTTTGACCAGGCAGAGATTCTTTTTATCAGATGAAGACCCATAACATCTTGTCAGCCTATTTTTATTGGCTATATGATCATTATATTCAAAGAGATGCTGAAAATTTCTCAACTTAATGAAGAGGGAAGTTCCAAAATAAATTATTATGTTTGGTCATTTGGCCAGATTTTTTTTGTCTTTTAATAAAACTACTCTGGTCTTTTTCTGTCAGAATTTTTGGGATGAGGAGTTATCATCATTAAATTATTTACATGTAAACTATTGTTCTCATCTTTGTTGTTATCATCACAACATCTTGACCATTGTGCCTTCTGGCTTTCACCAGGTGTTTGTTGATCTTCAGGTATTTTGAACTGAACACTTTGTTTAATCTATGAGGGTAGATTGGTCTTTTTTTTGCTGACTGTATCTAAGGATATCTTGTTCTAAATTACTTTAATAATTTATTATTAATTCTTAGTTGAGACTCACTTTGTTTTTCTGAATTCCTGAGTGTAGATCTTGGAGCCTTAAATCTAATCTGCCTGTAACCAAGACTACTGCTGCTCATGTTTGACTACATTTGCAGAGGATTTACTTTTCTTACTGTTGCTGCTATTGTTAAATCCTTGCCACCATTTCCCTTTCTTATTAATGGTTCCCATATCGTATTCTGCCTTTTACTTCATTCCATAGGGTTTTTGCTTCCATACACAATCAACCATGTTTGATTTCATTGTGATGTCTGTAATTATAACTTTTTAATGTTCCTCCATCTTTACTTTTAGGGTGTATCTTTGTATCCTTTGTCATAACTACAAGCAATAGAATACACATAGTTCTTGGTCATATTCTCCTTTGTGTTAGGCTTAAATCAGCAGATATTTATCTGTAGGGTCAGTCTGTTTCTGAATATTGTCTTGATGTTGTATGGATGTTGTAAGCCTTAACATAAGAGAGACAGACTAGCAATTTTCAGCTCCTCCTCCTCATCCATTCTCTTTCTGTCTGCAGAAGTTGATATGATTGTAGAGGAGTCGTTATTTTGAAGGGTATGTTTGATATTAATCATCTCTTGAGGGTTTGTATCTGGGATGATACTTTTTATTTTTGTACAGTGTTGTAGGTATTGGATGATCCCTTTCTTTACACTGTATGGGAGTTGAGAATTGAAATTAAGGTAATTTCCAGTGAAGGTTGGCTTGTGATATATGGATGTCTTGAATCTATTCTTTGTACATCCAGGAAGGCCAGCTGATTGTTTTTCTTTTTTTCATTTTGAACTGGATTGAAAGTTTTATTGATTTCACATAGTCCAGAAGTATTTGTATAGCTTCCTGGTAAGGCCAAAGTATGAAAGGGTCATATGCATATATCATCCATACTGTTGGTTTTAGTGGTGCCTCAAAGTATTCTATGTATATGTTCACTGTCACTGGTGACAATGGCAAACACATAGCCAAACATTTCTCCTGTTGGAAGAATGTAGTTTGTACACTGAATGTCAACATTTCCATCAGTTTAACTATTAGGATGCTAGTATGTTGAATGATTCTTAATATTTGTTGATATTTACTTTGTTTAACTTGATATAAATCTATTAAGTATTTAATAACCTTGACATATTCTGACACATGTACCAGATAAGAGGAGCATCTAGTGTGGATTGAATTTTCTACACCAGCAAATTAATCTTGAACCATTGTGTGATGTCATTTGACCAATTTTACAAAATAAATATGAGTCCTTTTAAAATAATTTAAATAAGAATAAAGTGATTATTTGCATGTGGTCTGTTGTCCTCATCTTTTTTTTTTTTTTTTTTTTTTTTACAATGTTTTGGCTGTTGTACCTTTTGACCTTTGTCAGGTGATTGTCAATCCAAGTAACCTTCAGGGAATTTCAATTTGAAACCTTTATTTAATCTGGAGTTAGATTGTTCTCATTCCATTGTCCATGTCCAGGGATATTTTGTCTACTTTTTATTGTAGTGATTGGGAAAACATTCTTTGGGAGTCAGTTCCAAAGAGCAGTTGTTTACAGGAAGAAACTGCTTAAGTGGAATACGGAGGGTATGAGGGTAGTTTGCCACAATGTGTGTAGCATGGAAGGTCTTAGCCATGAAAGTTAGAACAGATGGAAATAAGGCATGTAGTTTGTCTGGGCACTTTCTATGGAAGTAACAACAGAGTAGTTGAGAGGCTTCTGACATCTCGTCTGTGAGAGAGGGATTGCAGGGTGGAAAATAATTTGTCATTGACAAGGATATGGATGCTTTTCCAAAGTGAGGACTGGGCAGCTCCTGCCTAAATGTGACAGCAGTACTCCATTTGAGGCCTGATCTGGCTCTTGTAAAAGTAGAGGATAACAGGAGAAGGAGTTGGGCACTTACTGGGTAAATACAGGGAACCTACCATTCTTCCTGCATCTTTAGTGATGGATTGTATGTACAAGTTCCACAAGGTCTGGGTTAAGTTTGAGGCCCAATAATTGTTCTAGGCATGGTTCCTCCCTGAGGAAACATCCATTCATTGTAACTGGTGGCAGTTCATGGCAATAATCGGCAATGATGAAATGTAAATAGTTTGGTTTTCAAGGCATTGAATGTAATCAGCCTGTTTTTCCCCCATTGAGATATTAGAGCTAGGTCAGAGTTGGTCTCTGGTCATCTGGTTGTTATATCATCTAGGTCAGAGTTGAGATCAACTGCTAATCTCTGGTCATCTGGTTGTTATATCATCAGCATAGATATTCGCAAATGATCAGAGTATACTCTTAGTAAGGTCATTTATGTAAAGTAAAAAGAGGGTTGGTTGGCAAAGCAACTCCTTGGGGGATGTTTGTATTGATTGCTAGGTCCCCTGGAGGACTGGCTGTTAATAACTACCTTCATTGACCTACCCATTAGGAAGGACTTGCGAAGACACTTCCAGTAAATTCTATAGCTAGAGAGCTTTGTGTCACAGCTTGTCAAAGGCCTCTTTATTTATTAAAGGCTCTCATGTAGTATTTATTTCTAGGCTTACTAAGCTTAGCATAATGGGGACAATAGTCTGCATGTAAATAATAATTACTCATACCAGAAATTCAGACAAAAAGAATACAGTGACCTTGAAGTTATTGTGATCGTATTCTTATTTAATTCATCACTCACCTGATCTATTTTCATCATGGAAAGAAACGTTTTTTACCATCACCTGATTATCACTTTGCTAGACTATATCAAAATGTCCTCCATGTGCAGATTTATGTAAATTCACTTATATTTATTTAATATGCTTAACCATAACTGTGGAATCAACTTTCTTTCAGATAGCTGGTTTTGACATGGATGGAACTATCATTGGCACCAAATCAGGCAAAACCTTTCCACAGGATTCTGATGACTGGAGGTATGTGTTCAGTGAGTGTATATTTTGGATGTTCTGTTATTTTGATATGAACATATATTGTGACAAAGAATAATCATTGAATTATTTAGGTATTTGTTTAATAAAAAGAATAGGCCTTTAACCAAGAAAAGAACAATCAGAAAATAGGTTGATGAACAAGAAAATGTAATCAGAGTTGTCATTTGGTCAATTATGAGTAGGATTATTATTGGCCATTATTTAAACTATTTTCCCCAGATATTAGGTGGAGACAGTGATTGAAGTGAGTGAAAATAGAAGGGGGATGGAATTGGAAAGAGATTCTGGAAATAATACATGAAATTGCGAGCTGCAGTGCAAAGAAAATTTAATACTAACAATAATTTAATAGCAAATAATTGTTCTGCTCAAGTGTTTGCATTTTATGACAAGTGGATGGAGTATTTGAAATTAGTTCTTCTAAGCAGTACACCCTTGACCAAAGGGTAACAAAAGAACCAGTGAGTAAAAGAAAGCATTTGGGGTCAAGTCACAGCAAAGCTGGACATCGATGATTTCTGATTGCTGATCTATAATAAGTCACAGTTGGGATAAAGGAAGCCAGTTCTGATTTGCCAACCACCTGTCATGATATGTAGATGAGCATTGAGTTAAAAGAAGGGAAGAGCTGAGCTGTTATACTGATATGGCAGAAATTGTCCCAAGTGTCATCTGCTTACCTACTCAGACAAAGCAAATGAAACTAAATAATACACCTAAATATATTGGAAACTGGGTTTGATTTCTCGTTTCTTGATATGGTATTTGTTTTCATCGTTTGTTTCCTTTTCAATGTTCAGTGGGTCTTTCCAATTTTTTGAGACTGAGAATAAATGCAATGTTGTGTTGGTGGAAAAGCTGGTTGAGGATCTTGTCTGTTTAGAAGAAAATACCTGCATTTTCCATATAGATCATCAAGTTTTATGTTAAATAGTATCACTACATTTTCCAAACAGCATTTTTAATATATTATACAAATACCATGTTAATTTCAGCTCATGATCTGGTTTTCAGATCTATAAAGATTGTCATTGATTTTAAGAAAGAGAAACAACTTAAAGATATTGAGTAATGTGAACATAATGTTGATAATTTTGATAAAGTGAAACTGTACTTAAAACAATAAAAAGATTGAAAACAGTTAAGAACAAAAAAAATTTAAGAATGTCAGAATAAGATTTGAAAACAAAGGATAATAAGAAAAGTGCCATGACCAGCAAAATGTATTTGAAGAGGTTGGTGTTGTGAATGAAACTAGAGAAATGATGCAGAATATTAAGAACATTGGCTAAATACAGGAAAACTAGCAAACTTTAAGTAAATATCACAAAGAAACATGTAAGAGTTGAGTAAAGAATTATGTGAAAGCTAGTTTTTCAACAGTAATTTTTAGTGGTAAATGTAGTGCTACATTGTATGGACTTGATGGTTGAGGTCATATACTTCATGGAAATAGTCAATCAGTGTGACTCTGAGGACAATAGAGAAGTAATGATTTTGGCAAGTATTAAAGGCAATAAAATTTATAGATCACATTGAAGTTGATGGTATAAACATAAATGCAGAGAATTATTGTAAATTTTTGGCCAAGACATTTTCTGATTAGTACTGGCCACAACCAGACATCTTTAAACTAAATAGTTTATTCATGCTAGAAAATTCTCTTTCACATTCTGCAAAGTCAACTGCCTGATTTTCAAAAAACATTTCAGAAACACCAATTTGATGGAATGGCTTCTAGCTTTTTAAGATATTAATCAAATAGAAAATTTGTGATCCATCATTAAAAAAAAAAAATGTTTATGAGAATGGAAAACCATGTTCAGTTGGCAAAGTTTAACATTTGAAAGAAAGATTATACATAAATCCGGTTTCAAATATTTGGGTTTTATTAAAATTCTAAAAAATAGCTTTTCAAAACAATAAATTCATCAAGAGCGTATACAGTAATAGTTGTCAAGGGAAAAACGTCCTTTTCACACCATTTTTTTTTTTTTTTTTTGGCAGGTACAAATTTTTAAACTTTGCCATTCATTTACACAAGATCTCTCATAAGGGATAATAACTACTGCAAGTAATGTATAAAAATTGTTGAGAAACTGATGAAGGCTAAATGTGAAAACCGCTATTAACATCAGTTACATAGGATATTGTGTTAACCAAATATATTTTTCTATAGCCTATATCTTTTGAAGCTATCTATAAATAATAAATTTATGTTGCACTTGATAAGAACTGACAGTTAATAAACCATTTTTTTGTGGAAAATATTTGCATAATGAAATCTGAAATAGTGTGCAAGAAATATACAAGAAATTTATTTGAAAGAAATTGGGTATTTAGAGAATTATTTACATTTGGATTAACATCCTAATCTTGACATTTATTTCAGCCATTGTGCAGTTGATTAAGGTATTCTTTTGGGAACAGTAAAGATGAGGATATTAATGTAAATAACTTCTCATTCAAAAAATTCAGACAGAAATCATTGAAAAAATGTTTTGTTCATTTTTGGATTTTGTATTCTGAATGATTTACACTATTTAAGGATTGAAAAAAATTTTTTTTTTTTTTTTTTTTTTTTTTTTTTTTTTTAAGGATACTTTTCCCTGAAATTCCTGGAAAATTGAAGAAAGTATTTGGAAATGGTTACAAAATAGTATTTTTCACAAATCAAGTAAGTAAAAAGCAACTTCTACTGGATATTATGCAATACAGATAAGCAAGAGTCTATTAAACAGGCAGGGAAAAATTCTAAAAGAATTCCATGGCACAGCATTTGACAGCTGACCTGAAGTATATTAATTCAATTTCCTTAAAAAAAAACAAAAAATAATTCTTCACTTCAGTTGATGTAAAGGCAAGGAAAGACACTTTATACCTATCATTGTTTTAAAGTGATGTTTGTTAGTGTTGTTTTGCTCAATATGTCTGCTTTTGAAATAGTGACATGAGGTTGCCTTTTTCCTTAGTGATATGACTCTTACTCCCTTCATTCATTTCATACTGTACGCTTAAACGATATAGAATTAGGTTAAAAGACCACAGTTCAGTGCACCTGAGAATGATACAGAGGATGTTGAAGTTGTTTCAAATTTGGATTTGTAGTAAATGTGACCAGAAATAAAGGGGTTGGAGTTATGTACAAGTGTTTGCCTATAATATATAAGATTGGGTAGTCTTATTAAGTATTTCAAACTACCCTAGTTTTCATTGAAAATGTATCAAAATAGTGAAATTTCCTTCAATTTCAGCTGCAGACATCTTTATTTTTTATATTTTATATATATTTTAGACTATTTTGATAAAATTAGTATGTAAGTAAAATTTAGTCTTTTCTCTTTATAAAGATAGAATTTGTTCTTGTGTGTAGTGATTAGTTTTTATTCCACATCTCTTTAAATTCTTACTATTTTGATGATGTGCACTTTTTTTCCAAAATTTCAAAACTGACAATTTCACAGTGATGTTTTACAAGCTTGTTGTACTCCAAGTTCTGTCTCTCTACACATATCAAAAAAGTGCCACCTTAAAGAAAAGAGGATGCTTGTCAATTTGGTTTATGAATTTGGTCTTTCACAAAAAATTTCCATGTTGAAAGCTTTAGTGGATCAAATACCAGAGAAATTCAACTTAAAAAAAAAAAATGAATATTGCAACTTCTTGTCGAGCAATGTCTTATCTTTAATAATGAGTTAGTTCCATATCTCTGTGGCCCTACAACTTTACATGTATGGAAATCAAACAGATGTTATACTATATTCATTTGTGCATAACTGTTGGGTCCAACACATCAAAATTTGTATTGCTGATCAAGTGAACAAACATTGCCACCTGAACCTAGTTTTAAATCAGACTTGTGTCATTGATGGATATTACAGTTTAAATCCTTTTCTTTAATGATACATTTTAAAACTGTATAAAGTACTTATTGTATTTTGTCCAAACTGTCAAGCACAAATCACTTTTGCTTTGAGTTTTTTTTATGCATTTTCTTAAAAAAAAAATTGTTAAACAGAATTCATATTCCAAAATATTTTTATTTTATAATATAAATTTCTGTTGAATGAAAAGATTTTTAGTTCTTTAAATTTTGCACTCTCTTGTTCATAAAAAATAAATTTAAAAAAGTGTCCAGTTTTCCTTTTTATGGTTATTCATTTTATTTACATTCACGGCTGGCAATATTTTCTCTAATTTTTGTGATTTGGGGATTAAATTGAAAATTTATTTCCATTTTCTTTTTAAAAAATGAAACGGGATACATTTTACAAAAAATAAAAAGAGGAACAGGATATGTTTTAGCTTAACTTTGATGCATGGGTTCCCTAAAAAATTGAAATGTGATTAAGTAGTTTTCAAAATGTAATCAGTTTCCTTTTTTTTTTTTTTTTTTTTTATAATGATTATATGTTTACTAATTCTAGGGATTAGGTCTTATTTCAAAGGTTAAAATGAAATTGTTAAATTTTATTAAAAAAAAAATTTCGGATACAATTGAAGTTTTTCAACTTTTGCAAACGTGTTGTCTTTTCGTAATTTTTTTTTTCATAAGCTCTTATGGAAGATAAGCATAATATTTTTTAAGTGGTTATCTGTTCATTTTTCTCTTTATGTATTGGTGCTTTCCATGCCAGAGACCTCTACCCATGTGTTTAATAAAATTTACATTTAATATTCTGTTCAGTGGATGATGATGAACTCCACACCTTGAGAAGTAGTTTTATAAATGGGAGAAACAAACTGAAGAAGGCCCTAAATTTCTTGCTATGTATGCTGATAAAGTTAAAAACTGTTGAAAGGAAGACATTTCACTGATATAACTTTTAATGGAATTTAATCTCCACCTCTAACTGAACAAAGGAAGGAAGAAAAGGTACTCAGTGAATTTGAGTATTCAAACAATTCTAGCATTTGTGATAAAGAAGAACCACTTCAAATGATCTTTAGTTATGAGTGTCAAGGCCAATGGGTTTCGGTATACCATTACTATTTACTTTTATATTGACCAAATCATTGCTATTGCATCTCTGTCCAGGGCTGTGATCAAAACTTTAGTTTAGGTATATTAAAAAAATTTCTGAAGAATGATAAAAAAAAAATGCCACAAACTTTGAAAACTAAGTTTTATCACCAAATTCTTTGTTATTATTAAGAGGAAAGATCATTTTTTTTATTTATTATTTTTTTTTTTTTTTTTGCAAATTTTTTCATCCTTTTTAGAACATTCAAAGTTTTGGTTAAAAAAACTTGTTTTTCTTGTGTCGGCAGAAGTACCATAAAATAAAACAGCCAATTTTAGTGTCTTTATAGTGACAGACATTAGTTTGGAAATTCTTGCAAAAATCAAATAATTGTTGGATTTTAATGAAACTTTCAGAACTTATTCACAAATGAATGAAATTATTTTAAAAATATTTTTTTTAGAAAGTATTGCTAAAAATATTTTTTTAGACATCTGTTAGCCCCCACTTATTTAATTCTCAATTTTATGAAAACTCAAGAAATTCAAAGTTGTAACTTTTATTGATTATATTAGTTAACAGTAGAAGTCTTTGAGGAATTTAAATCAATTTTTTTTTTTTTTTTTTTTGTAAAATTGAATGACCAGTTACTGAAAATCAGCTCGTTATTGTAAAATACAAAACGCAATAAAATATTGAATTAGAAAAGCTTTTAATTGCTTTTATGAATAATATATGTTAAGGATAATATTGTTTGAAGCAAAAAAAAAATTTGATGAAAAATGAATTTTTACAAGTGTGTTTTTTTTTTTGTTTTTTTTTTTTTTATTACAATTTTAATTACAATATTTGATAAAATTCAGTTTCAATCTGGTAAATTTTAAGAAATACCATTATTAAGTAAAACTATTTTTACTAATCATAAATCTAATTACAATCTTCGAACGACCACTTTTTGAAAAAAGAATATTACATGGTTTCTGAATGTATACCTTTTTTTATATATGGATGTTCATACATGACATTATCATTAAAATGACACATTTTAAAAGTTGTTGAAAATTTTATAACCGAAATAATATAAAAATAATAAATAAAATACCATAAAATTTCATAAGAGATGTACATAAAATTATAGTTACCTCTTATTTATGAAATTTTATGTTATATTAATTTTTATATTATCTTAGTTATGAAACTTTAAATTTATTCTATTGTTATATAGTATTTTAAATTTTAGTTTTATTTTTCCAGAAACCATCTTCAAATGTAAGACAAGAAGCTAAAGTATCTAATAATTAACAAGCTTAAGTGTCAGCTGAGAAAAGGGAAAGAGCATAGGTGGAAGGTGTGGCTATTAGTAGTATTTGTTGAGTTGATGATTTGGCTATAATAAAGTTCAGTGATGGAATATGATAGAATCAAGTGCATTAAGTTGATAAAAATATTTGCAGCAGTTTCAGTCAAATTTTCATTAATATAAACTTAAAAAGTGTTATTAAATTATCAAATTATTTTCCCTAATTTTCTATCATCTTTTGCCACCTTTCAGGTAAAATAATGCAAAATAGTATATCGTCGTTATCTGTCCTTTCATACTATGCATCTAGGGAGGTTCTAGGTTAATTGTGATGAGTCAAATACACAGAAATAGGAATGGATTGATCTGTCTTAAAATTGCAACATGCAGCAAGAATAAACAGAAAGTGATACAACAACTGGAGTAGGTTTCATAAAACTTCTCTTTTGGGAATGTTAATGAAAATGACAGTCTTCATCTTCCTGATATTAAAATCAATTTGCTTTGTACTTATATATCACTTCTATAATGCACTTTTTTCCTCTATCTTAGCCTTAGAGATCAGTATATATTGTAGTTATGATTCAATAATCATATCTCTTAATTATGTGTTACTTCTAGACTTCCATTTAATTAAGAGAAGTTCAGAGAAAGTGTGTGATAACATATTTGTATTTGTTTTCACTACCAATGTCAGGTCATGAATGTAGCTAAACTGTTTTCTTTTCTCTGTTGATTCATCAGGGAATTGTTTGCAGGGCTGAACTGGAAGTCAATTGACTGTATGTTGGTCAAGTAGAGCTGGCATCAATATTCATACTTTGTTCTCAAGAAATACATAAAATAGTATACAGCAGCTGTTACATAATCAAGCTCCTGAAAACATCATGATGATCTCTTCTGACCAAAAACTTTTGGAGCAGTAATAATTGTAATTTCTGAGATGAGGAATTGATTTATTCAAACTGCAGTTCTCATTGCAAAAGAATATGTGTATAGACTTTGAGAGCCTTCTCAGTAGTCCTAGCATAGATCTAAGCACTGTATTGGAGTCTTCGTTTAGAAAAAGATAGGCATTATGTTGAAGGCTCAAAATTGCATAGTCCTGTTTTAAATGTCTGAAATTTACTTCAAACCTTGATTTATGCAATAAAAATTCACTCTGTTTCAATATAACAACTAGAAGCAGCATCACGAAAGTGAATTAACAAAGAATTATTCCTTAACATGGACTTTGGGAAAAGAACTCTTTTTTGCATGGATTGAATGAAGTGTTTGGTTTGAAATTCCAACAATGTTACCAAATACAGTATACATGTGGAGGGTACACCCATGAAAAATGGTGACTCGAACAGGCAAGAAGAGGACATTGGTTCAAATAAATTAACCATAATAATCTACTTAGTTTGTCTATTACTCTTAAATAGGCACACTAACCTTCTCATTCTTAAATTCTACACCTCAAAAAATGTTTTTCTATTTTTAGCATGGTGTTCAAACTGGCCGAACAAAAATGGAAGACATGCAAAGAAAGATTTGTAGTATTGTTGACAAACTGGAAATTCCTATTCAGGTAAATTCAAAATTTATTTAATGTTTTTGGCTATAATAAAATTTACTTCCAGACTAACATCCTCTACCAGTTGATGTTTTGGGTTTTAAAAATAAAAACATTTACTTGAAATTATATAAAAATATCCATATAAATTTTCAATAGTTTATACATATTTTCCTTCTCAGCTCTTTTCTTCATTACTGCAAATTTCCAGATTGTTTTGTATCTTTGAAAAACCAAAGACATGTAGTGTATTATTATTACAACATTTGCCTTGCTGTGTTTTACATATATATGTTTATTTTTAATTATGGAAGAATAGGATATCTTTGTATTTCCTCACTTTTTCTCCTGGTAGGAAAAGTCAGTTGCTTTTATAGGAGTTTGGTGGACACTTTCTAGGTTTTCTATTCTGGAAACCTACAAATGGATTTTTCTATGCAATCCATTTCACTCAGTGATGCTTGAACTGTGATTAGTTAGCAGAAGCTAATTTACATGAACTTGCTGACAACAACATCTTTCTTCTTTTTTTCTCCTTTTTCCCTCCTCTTTCTCCCCCCCCTTCTTTTATACAATAGAACAGTGTTAGGTAATTGAATGACAAAGTGGAAAATATTCTATGTAACATGTTCATTTACTAAAAAGACTTTAATAAAATAAAGTTCTTATTGATGGAATTATATAAAATCATATTGTTAAACATAACAGAACCATATGTTTAAATGCATTGTAATATGTTGTGACTGGTTTGAAATGTAATTTTGTTGAGTGTGGGTTGCTTTGTTTTAATGTAGATGGCCTTCACTATCTTAAGGTTCTTTTTATTGTGTGTATGTGTGAGTATTGTTGTGTTATCAACTAATATCTGTCTAATATTATGTACATGGCTATGTTTTTCTAAGAAAGATGTTTGATAGAACTAAGGTGGCAGATAAGTTATATATATATATATATATATATAAACATTGAAGTCAACACTTGGAATAAATAACCAAAATAACTGTTAGAATAGACTACCCACAATCAATGCACCACTGACCCGTATATATACTCAAACACAACATATGTGGCCTGATGATTGCTTTTAGCATGAAACAGTCTGTTGCCTCTGAGTGTTGACTTCAATGTTCACTTTTATATTTACATATACTTTATCTCTGATATTGACCACTTATCCCATAAATATATTGTACGATAAAACTATATTTCTTATATACATATATATGATGTGGTGGGAATACAAGCATAAATGTTGGTTATAATTATGCACCAAAGGAAAATGCTGAATATGTAGGAATAAAAAAAATTTAAAATTTCTGTCATTTAACATATCTAGATGCACAGCTCAGCTGATCTCATTCAGTCTCCCAATGCTTTTGTTTTTTATCACTGTTTTCTTCTCAAATATCTCACACTGTGACAACAAGAGTTAAGACAAAATGTTGTAAAAACCTGAACACAAATTGGCCATGGAAAATTAAGAAATCAGTGCACTTTCTATACATTTTCACCTTAGTAAATTACTTCTTTAATATTTTTATATCAGAATTGTCATATTCATTAAGATGAATGACTAATGCTTTGAATGTATTGATTTGTAAAGTATCTCTGTGTTCATATAAGTTTTTCTTTAAATTCTTCAAAATCTCTTCCATGTATTTTTTGTGGCTTCATGACAGGCTGTAGTATAAATTCTTGTTTTAGGTTGTTAATATTTTGTTTTGTATTAAATCTTTTATTATTTTAGAAGTAGTTGTAATATTTAAATTTAGGTAAATTCTTTTCCATTGTAGTTGTAATAGTTGGTAGGTAGTTCATTATGTTTATTTATATTGTTCATTCTTTTATTTTTAAAACTTTGATGAGCTTTCTATTCTATGCTAAATATGAAATAATTAAGATATTGGAAGAACTTTAAAAATATTTTCATGTAAATATTAAGGACTACAAATTCTAAGTGCTCTTAATTAGAATCTGATAAGTATTCCGATTTTATTTTGTTTTTGTGTGAAGAAACATTTATGAAATCATTTTTATTAGTAGATTCACAATAGACATTTTTTGTCAGTATGGTTCAACATGATATTGAGGAAAGGTATGTGTTTCTATTTCATAAGTAAATTCTATTATATGTTGTTTATCTACAAAATCAGGTAATATTGTTTTGCAGGGATATATTAATAAATCATCATCAGTATATCAGAAATATGTTAATTGTTTATGTAAAATATTTTGGAAAGGGCTAGATTTAAGACTTTCTAAGAAAAGACAAGCTAAAACTTCTCTAAGAGGTGATCCCAAATTGAAGTAATACATTTCCGATGCAACATAGCTTGTAGGGAACTTTTGTACTGTGAATAACTATTGGCAGCAATCTAAAGGAAAAATCAACAATTGCTGATGAGACATTAGAAAAACCAGATTTATTGATGTAATAATTGAATGCAGGCTTTCCTGCCAAATATGGACCAGTGGAATAGGCTACTGTGGCACAAATTGCAAATTGCTTTAATCGAATTCTGGCTAGATGATACTTCAATTTTCTAATTAATAATTAACTTTCCTCTTTTTTTTTTTCTCCCTTATTTTGACATGTCATTGCTGATATAAAATTGGCAAACCAATGCCATTTGTATGATTGCTGGCAGAACTAACATATTTTTTTGCTGATTTATTTTTGCTTTTTATACCAGATTGATATTTTGTGTTTATTTAATGTAAGTTTGGATTTTCTATATATTTCTTTTTTAGGTGTTTGTGGCTACAGGGTCAGGTGTATTTCGGAAACCTGTTAGTGGTATGTGGACATACTTACAGGATAAGGTAAAGCAATCTAGGATTTTCAACCTCGGAAAGTTTTTAACTAGTTCCATTGTATTAGAGAAGATTATTTGTAAACAATGAACATTAGGCTTCACCTTATATATGTGTGCAAAATCTAATCATAACGCATTTTAAGTTTGATTACAAATAATAAATATTTACATTATTTGGACTGTTATCCTCATCTTCATTGCTATATTCACAACATTTTGGCCATTGTATGCTCTGGCCTTCTTCAGCTGATTGGAATTTCGAACTGAACCCTTCATTTCGTCCGCCGGGGTAGATTGTTCGAGTTCCATATGCCATGCCTCTTCTGGATGTCTCGGTTATTTCCCTTTAACTCAACTTGCCAAGTCTTTTGGTTTGCCACTGCTGTAGCCTGGTACTGAACTCACAACTCTTTGGGTCTAGTCACTGAATCTAAACAAGGTCTTTATCCACTGGGCTATGTATCCTTCAGGATAAAGACATTAGTTAGATCCAGTGAAGAAGGTCGGAGTGTACAATGGCTGAAACGTTGTGAATATGGCGATGAGGCTAACAGTCGAATAATGTAAATAATCATAATACCTCTTATCAGGGATATAGACTAATAATAAATAGAAAATTTAGTTGCCTAGTTAATTTTTCCATTATTTTGTTTAAACCTGTATTTTCTAATTGAATAGTAGCACTTGCTACTACTTTAAAACAGGAGCTCCTACTATTTACTAAGCCTGAAGTTATCAAATGATCCAAGAATATGGCCTTGTAATAAAATTGTCATTTAACAAATATCAGTTTAATCACTATTCAATTTTGTGCTATGACATTTTATGGCATAATTACAACACTGCTGTTTAAATTGCAAACTTTTCTACAATAAAAGTGATTTTGTTTTTTATGTGCATTTTCAGATTTATTAATTTGAAATAATTTGCTCTCTTTATTCAGGAAAATGATGATATTCCAGTAGATCTTATGGAAAGTTTCTATGTTGGGGGTGAGTTGATTATTTCATAAGAAAAAAATAACTTTATTAGATATGGATGCTTTTAGAAGCTCAGTATCTTTGGTGTTGGTAAAAGAATTGAGCCCTTCTGTTTTGTGTGAATGGTATGCACTTCTAAATGGACAATTTCATAAATATAATTAAGTTTTCTTACATGTTTCTCTTTGTGATGTTACTTAAATATTGCTTTCATGTCTTTAGCCAATGTTTGCATCTTTTTTTCTGTCTTCATTCATGCACAATACTGTCTTTTTCAAATATTCTCTTACTGGTAGATCTTGTTTTGTGACAGATTTTTAATATTTTTTTTTTTTTTGATTGTTCTCTGAGTCTTGTTTAACTTTTTCATAGTTTTTAAAACTGTATTCATTTTATTGCATAACTGTATCTTGTTTCTTTTTTGAGGTTATTACAACCCGTGATAATCTTTATCCATTAGAGATTAAAAATAATTATCAGTAATTATACTGTTACATGGATTTGTTTTATATAATATAATATATATGACCAACTGTAGTTAGATAGAACAGATGATAACCTAATTTTAGATTCTACAATTCAGCCATAGTTGGTTGACTCAATTCATAACAGTGAATGAATAATTACTTTCTGAACACCCTAATATTACGAGTTTTCAATCAGAAATCAGTTGTTCATACAAAAATGTAAAATAATATATAGGAAGATGTTAAACTTGAGCATCTACTTTCTAAGTTCTATTCTGATAGTTTGTTTTTGTTGATACCAATTGTTTTTATGTTGTTTTTCAACCAACAGTGGAAGTAGTAATTTGAACAATTAAAAATTTTAAAGATATATTGCATCATTGAAAGAAATTCAAGAGTGTGAAAAAGTCCAGATAATCAAAGAAGTTATGAAGTGTCAAAAATCTGGCTGAAGAAAGGATAAAAATAACAGATTTGTAGGACAGCAATAATGCACCTTCTTTAGACAGATATTCATGCTGAAGATACAGGTTTTCAAGAAGGAAAACATTAATTATGATTGATTTCTATTGAATATAAACATACGATCTAATGGAGTTTGAACTAAGACAGGATTATATGTATACAAATTTATGCATTAAGTGCTGTCATGATATACAGGATGAAGCCATCTTGAAACATATGCTAGCTTTAGTTTGCTGTATTGCTATCTATGTAAATATTACAATTGACAACATGGACACTACAACTAGGAAGACAGTAGATGTTGTAACAGACAAGTTAAAATTCATAACCTTCAATAATAATTCTGAAAATCATTTATTGAGTTTACAGAGAGGAGCAGGGCAAATAACAATTTTGAAAACATGTACTGCCCATGATTCTTTGTTGGATTTGAATTGTTGCCAGAAAAATGTTTTTATCCTATCATTCAAACAGATATTTATTCTGTATATGCAGTCATTACAAAGGTAATTTGAGCAGTATTTTTCATACTTGATGTATTGTTATAATACATGATTTAATATTAAAAGAAAGGGATGGTTGTACTATTTCATATATATATGAAAACTTTTTTTATTTTTAAACTAAGACACAAGGAGCGTGAATATGGTAACAAAGACTAGGACACCAGTCTGAACAATGTAAATAATTACAATAACCTCATTTCAGACATATAGACAGATATTAAAAAGAAAAACAATATTAAGGAGACAGAACAATGAAAGAACAATAATTAAGGAGTCAAAAGATAACAGTTCACATTGCATTTAAACTTTTGAAGATTTTTGAAGTTGACTAGAAAGCAAGAGGCTGAAAGAAAGTTTCAGAATGAGAGAAGAAACTTTTAGCATAGAACTTACGGTTACATTTAGCCATATCAACTGTAAATGAGTAGATCTAGCTGCCAATCTAGTCAGTTATGTGCCATGTGTGATACACACTTAGGCAATCATGTATCTTTCAATATTTCCCGCAGTCAGTTACTATTTCTTTCTGCAGTAGACCAGTTGCCATCCAAGGCTATACTGTGCTTAAATTCATTAGAGCTATTTGATTAGGTCAGTTTTTCTTGTTTCTATAGCAACAACTGAAAATCTACTTACAAGACTTTCTTATTAAACAAGGTACAACCACTGAATGCTCACAAGATAAACTAGTTTTACATATATTTCACAGTTTAAATGCAGTCAGATTTTTCAGTTGTTCAGCCATTCTTTTGGTACTTATATTCTTGAGGCATGTTACATAAAAGCCATTTTCAGATTTCTATTTAATTTCTGTAATTACAAGTTGAATGATTACAATCCCAAGTATTCAGATGACTATCATTGTTTGTATTACTTATCACAACAATTTTGGCATGTCCATTCCCTAGTTTCTTCAGGTCTAGAATTTATATTTTGTGATAACAATAAAAGCAGCAAAAAGAATGAATTCAGTTAGTTTGAACAACTTTTGAAATAGGCAAAATGTTCAAAATTTTGCAAAAATTAAAATATAGCCTGCAGCCTTGATATTAATCTCATATTCATAAAAATCTCAAGTGTGCTTTTGTGGTGAAAGAGAAAAAAGGCATGTGTGTTCTGTACGATATGCTGAAGACAAAGTAACCAAAATAGAAACAAGTCAGTTGCAGGTGTTTCCATAAATGCATCTTGGATATACTAATATTGTGGGTCTTCTCCCACTTGTCAACCAATAAAAAAAATTGTTCTGCCAATAAAAGCAGTTGGTGTTCTCAAATTGGTGAATTGTTTTTCTGCCTCATCCATTGGCTTGCGTGTTGAATTTTTGACTGTTTACTTGTATTGAGATTTATGACATTGGACCCACAATTTATGATTTTGACATTTCTTTCTATTCCTTGATTTTTGAGTTTGGGCTTGTGATTTTTTATTTTCTGAAATTGAGCTGCCATATCAATATTTGAACAACTTTTGTAATTTTCTTTTGATTAAAGGTGATATCATATTGTCAGTTATTGCAATATTGTAATAACTGATGTGTTACCTCCTATGCATAAATATTTTTTATGAGAAAGTAACTTAGATTGTTCATTATTTTTTAAAGTATGGAGCTATTTTAAGTTTTAAAACTGTTCAATTATATAATCCTTACATATTTTAAAATTTATTGTGTTTTTTTACTTGTAAATAATTTTTACCGCTTAACAATTACTCACTGTTGATATACATTTGTTATGATAAATTGCATAATTTTTCTTGAGTCTATACAGCATTTATGTGAATATATTAAATTTAATGTGGTGATATGTGTAATGTTCTGTGCAAGAGGCTATCGATGCTTGCTAGACGTCGATTAATGCCTTGTTAGGATTTTAGGATGGTTCTTGATTGTTCCTCCGGTGATGGTACCCTCTTGCTGTCTAGCTGCTGATAGATATTAACCGGATGTCCAGAGGGGACCTAACTCTTGTGTCTAGGGGTTATCTCCCTTCTGATGCTGGGATGTTACAATGCTTTTTTTTTTTTTTTTTTTTTTGAGGGGTTTAGCAATCGAGTCTTTTGGGTGGCTTGCTGACCCAGCGCCTTTGGGGGTATGTTTGCCTGGGTGTCTTTAGATTTTGCAGGTGTTGTAGTGTGTGTAGTTTTCATCTTCAGATGAGGAGTAATCAATGTGGGTTTTGTGTGGGGCTTGTTGGTGGTCTTGGGATTTTTCTTGAAAAAGTGTGGCATTTCTTATAGTTTGTTACCTTCATGTGTGGCAGTTATCATGGATCCCTTTTTTGTTGTCACAGTCATTACGGTTAGGTTGGTAGGGTGAAGAGCCTGGGTGTGGTCGTTTTTATAATGACTGTGTCACCCACTTTTGGGTTTCAGGTTTCCTGTCAGCGTGTCGTTTCTGTAGTTGTCTTGGCTTGTGTGTCACGCCCTTGCTTCTCCATCTTCAAGTGGCAGGCGGTTTTATGGTCCGGCCAAATAGACTGAGGCAGGGGTACACCTATGGTGCAGTGTGGCCGTTCCTCCAGTAGGAATTTGAATAATTCCTGCTTCAAAATTAGGGCCGCTTGATGGATTTTTACAGTGCATAAAAGCGTTCTGTTCAGCATTAGCCTGTGGCCACAGGGGTTGTTATCTTCCTGTGTTTGAATCGGTGATGGGAGGCGTAGTCCTTGAAATCGCTGCTGTTGAATGGGGCCATTGTCCGTTTGAGGATGCTGGGACCCCAAACTCCGCAAATATTTTTGTCCAGGCGGGTATCACTGATGTCGTTGAGATGGAGTCTAGGATGTCAACAACAACGAAGGCGTGAGTACTCGTCTGTGACGACAGTAGGTATTTCCCATTTTGAGGTGTCTGAAGTCAGCGCCCACTTCTGTCCATGGAGCTGCTGGTAGTGGGGACATTTGCAGTGGTTCTCTTGCAGGTTTGTGGGTGCTGATCTGGCAGGTGTGACAGTTCCTGATGTTTTTCTTCTACTAGGGCCTGCATGTTTTTGAACCAGACCTTTTCTTGGAGGAGGTCAGGGATTTCACGATGCCTTTGATGTCCTGTATGTGCGATTTGTGTGGCTCTGCTTTGTAGTGTCTTTGGGCAGTACTATCCGGCCCTTTGAGAATGATGCTGTCGTTTGTGTGCTAGTGAGAGTTCAGCACGTTGGCATGCAGGGTTTGGAATGTTGCTTTATCTACGCCATCGTCAATACCGTAAAACTTGTTGGTGAGGAGGGCTTGTATGAAAAAAAAAAAAAAAAGTTTCCTTTTTTCCATTGAGACTTCTTCAATCGTCATTGCTTTTGGGGGTTGATGTTGAGAGGATGTAGTTTATATATTCTTCTGCTACTTTTTGTTCTCTGTCACTCGGTGGCAGTTGGAATGTATAGGGTGACGGGCTGAGGTAGTCAGCTGGGTTGTCATGACCTGGTCGGTATATGACAGTCATGTTGTACGGTTATTCTCTCAAGACCCAGCGTTCAATGCGCCATTGCCGATAGTTGGGGAGCGGGTCTTGTTAAAATTGATGTCAAGGGTTTATGATCTGTATGCACATGAATGGTGTTCGAAAAAATGTATATGTGGAAATGTTCACATGCCCATGTGATAGTGAGGGCTTCACGTTCTGTTTGGGAGTATCTTTGTTCAACTGCGGATAATGCTCGGTTTGCAAATTGTACTAAACTGTCCACTTTGTTTAGCACGGCAGAGATGCCTATGGGGCTAGCATCGGTGTATATATCCCCAGTGTGTTTGTTCGGGTCAAAGTAGGCGGTGAGCACGCTTTGCTCAGGGCGTCCTTGATTTGTTTTAAGCATTCACTGTGGCATTCAGTCCAGGACCACTGGTTTTTTTTTTTTGTTAGTTGGCGTAGGGTTTGAGTCAGGGTCTCTATATTTTGGAATGAAAACAACACCACAGAAGCTAGTCATCCCCAACAGGCTTCTGACTTCTGATGCATTTTTTACTATTGGGTAGCCCAAGGATAGTTTTTATTTGAGGCTGCTTGGGCTAATGCCTTTGTTGCCAAAAGTGTGTCCGAGAATTCCAGTGTTGTACTCACATTTGCTGCCATTGAGGGTGAGACCTTTTTGAAGTCGCTGGAATATTAAAGGCTTTTTGGTCGTAGCCCTGCTGGTCTGATCCAAAACAGAGGATGTCATCACTGATGTTGATGGCTCCATTAATCCTCTGCCAGTGTTGACTAATTTCTTCCTGGAATATCTCACTGGCGGAGTTGACACGAAGGATAGCCTTTTGTATCTGTATGGGCCAAGGTGTGTCGCAGAAAGGTTGTTATGTAGCGGGACTCTTCAGCTAGTTCCAATTGGTTGTAACCTTGATTGAGGTCTAATTTGCTGAAGATATTGGCTCCTGATAGAATGGTTTCAGTTCATCCAGTGTAGGGTTGGGTGCCATTTTCCTTTTAATGGCCTTGTTCGCTGCTCTCATGTCAATGCACACTCTGATTTTTACATTTGGTCCCTCTTCGGCATCGACCACGATGGGAGATACCCATTTATTGGCCCTTCTGCTTTTTTCAATAACCCCTAATTTCTCATCTTTATATGTTGGCTTCAAAACCCTTTCCTCTATTGGAAGGGGTTTTCTTGGGTCTCTCTGGGCAACAGGTGGTATGGTTTCATCTATTAGTGTAGGTGAACCTTTTTTCCCTTTGAGTTTACCTAGGCCATTGAAGAGGTCTGCATGGTCGTCCAAGTTTAAGGTGAGAGGAGGATTTGTGTGTCAGAGTCACTGATGTGGTTGATGGAGAGTTTGTGTGGATAGCACATGTCCCAGCTTTTGCATGTTTTCCCAGCCGATGATGGGCTTTTCTGGGCTTAATTATCACATGATTGTATATTTGGCAATTACTCTCATAATTAATTTTTCTTTTGAACCTATCAAACTTGGAGTCATTGAAAAACCCAATCAGAACTCATTTGGCTAAGTTGGTCGTTTCTGGTCCTCAAATTCTGAAATCTGACCAGACCAGTTTAGGAGAATATGTGGAAAGAATGAAGGACAAACAAACTGCAATCTATTTTGTTGCTGGTAGCTCTCAAAAGACACGGTTGATTGAAAAAGATATAGGAAGAATTAATTTTACTTATTTGACATGCTATCTTTTTAGAGATGTCCTGACTCTTATGTTCCTTATTTTTCAGGTGAAAGAGTCTCCCTGATGAGCGTCTCTTTGAAGAAAGGTTATGAAGTGCTTTATTTAATTGAACCTGTGGATGAATACTGCATCCAAGCATTGCCAGAATTGAAGGCAAAAATTCCAGAATGTCGCAAAATAAAGGAAACATCTTTATCTGATTCTGATAAAGCCAAAGAACAGAAAAGAAGCTACTGAAAAGGAATATGAGCCATTGCTGAAATGGTTTATTGGAAGATGCTCTCAAAAGACCAGGTAAAAAAAATTAGACTAAATTCTCTCTCTCTCTCATATATATATATATCTGTGTGTGAACATAGATTAGTCTGAAATGGGGGGTATTTGATTTAGAATTTATTTTCTAATAAAATGTGGCTTGTATTCAAGTTTCTGAAATTTGTAGGATCATCTTGGGAATACATGTTTTTAGGATTTCATTAAACTAGTTTGTATATAAACTTTTGTTTACTTACCCCATGTTAATATTTGGAGTTGAAAAATGATACAGATTGATGTTTGACCTCAAATTTAGAAACTATTTGATTTTTTTTTTGTTAATTTTCAATACATTTACAGATTGAAAAAGCTACCATTTCTGAGAGATTGTCCACTTCAAATGTGCTCTAGTTGCTGGTCAGTAGCCTTTGTCATCCCGCAACATGGAAAGAATAATGAGAAACAAGCCTATTTAAAGCGAAAATGATTTTGTCCAAGAGTGCTAGTGTTTACTTTATCCTTTTTGAAATTTTCAATGACCTGATTGTCATTGATTGTTAAAGATTAACCCACCACTTAGATTGCTTTGGTAAATGCAGGCTTTTTTGTATAAATTTTGACTATTTCTGTGATTAAGCAAGAGCTTTTATGCAAATTTACAGGAACTAAATTTCTCAATTCCAGACATTTTCATGTTGGTTTTCTTTTATTTTGGCATGAAGTCCTTATTACTTAAAAATGAATCATCTATCTGTCTAATTACTCTTCCAACAAACATTTTACAGTGAAATGTTTTATCTCCTTCTTTGATGTTTGGTTGTTATTTTAACAGAAATGCGTTTTGCCTTTTCCTTTTTAGTTATTTTTCCAACTAGAAAAAAAACTTTGGAAATCAATCCAAGACACAAGTTTATCAAGGTTTAAAAGAAAAGTAGAGGTAAAGATTTTTGATTTGGAGGTAAGCTCCTTTTGAACAAACTTTCTATACTTAAGTTTAAACCCTGTAAATTTAATATCCTGTTAAATGGGCAAATTGATTTTTTATTTAGCATCAGCTTAGAACTATTACTGATCTATATATAATCTTAAAGAAATTTAAAAATTGCCAGGATTCAAAACCTTTATCTGGCCTTAAATAATATATAAAAAATCTGTCATTTTAACATGAGAAACCAAACCAAACCGAGCCAATTTTTATTCTGTATTTTACTTTGGTTTTTTCTTTAAAGCCAACAGTGCTGATCCTGCTTTGAAAATTTGGCTGGATTCTATTTATAGAAACTGAATTAATGAGGTCTGGTTACATGGTTATTGATAATGTTGGTTTTTGCTGGCCGAGTAGAAAATTTTTGAACGGACTGAAGTTCAGAAGGTGATAATATGATGAAGATGGTTTTTGAAAAATTTTTCCTATTCTGATCAATTCACCCCAAGCAAGGCGATAATGCCACCAAGACAAAGGGCTACTGGGGTGAATTACAAAGGAACTGTAAACCAAATCCTAAACAGAAGAAAACTCTACTCCTGCTCAAAGACCCAATAAAATTTTTTAATAAAGATGGCTTTGCAAAAGTAAGATATATTCACTACTTGAAATCTTTAGAAACAAAATTTTAAATTACAATTTCATTCATAAATTGGCTTGTTAATGTTAAGAAAGTTTACAAATAGATGCCAAACTTACTTGAAGGCCAAGTAAAATGCAAATTTCAAACAATTTTCTAGTATATAAGATATTACTAAAAATGGGAACTATTTTTGATATCAAAACAATCTCAAATAAAAAGAACAGTAATGTAGGACAGTTAATTAATGATGTAAGCTTTTTAAAATTTGAATATGCAAATTAAGTTAAACCTGAATCATATTGCCTAGAAGTAGATAATAAATGGTTTTGGCATAATAATATAAATAATACAATATTGATGTTTTTAGTGTAAAAACCCCTCTTGAGGGGAATACAAATTCAGATATATTAATTACTTGGCTCCATCCCTGTGCTGGTGGTAATGGCTATGAATTAGCTTGGACAAGCTTAAGATCAGGAAAGTTTATACCAGATGCCTGAGGGGAAAACCTCCTGATCCCCATTAAACACTTTCACCTTAATTTTCACAACCTGACTCACTGGGAGGGATCATTTAAAACTCTCAACTACCTGTTCATTTAATCTGTACTGGTTGTATCACAGCTATGTCAAGCCAAGACCGCTTAACCAAATAAACAACCAAAATCAAAACATTTAGGGTCCACAAAAATGATATTGTCAGAAGTAAATCTCCTACTGAGTCATCCTTGTGCTGGTAGTATCACAGCTAAACCAGCAGCCCGGTGAAGACACTCTTTGTCCCCATGTTAAAAAAAAAGACCTATTACAATCTAACTCAGTGGGGAGTGAGTAAATATAAACTCCTCTATCGGTAGTTTGTAACATTTATTTATCATCTCAGTTGCATCTCTGTGTCTTTGGGCAGAGTGCACTCAGGGGCAACTGTCAAAGTACAGTCACAACTTAGAAAAATTATACTGAGAGGTACCCCAGTCCTGGGGAACAGCTGCCCAAGTCTGTGACCTCTCATTGCACCAGAGAGGGATTGAGGGCTTGTATTGGGACCAGCACAACTGATGGTTGTGTGGTCATGGAATTTTTTTTCTAGCCCAGGTCTAGGTGCTCGGGCTCCTCATTAAACCAACCTTCTATCAACAACATGACTTTGAGTCAGGAGGCATCAGAGTAAATACCAAATTACCATAAAAGTAGATCTGGGGCTTTTTAATCTCAGAATTTGTGTGAGAATTAAGCTCCAATTTTGCATTTATTCATATAGATTCCATAATATAGGTTTTACTTAATTAGCTATTATGTTTCTCTAACTCTTCAAATGTTGAATGTATAATTCTAATTTCTATTTTCCCATCTTTACACTATATTAATTTTATCTTTATAAATTGTCCCTATTCTGTCACCCATGAAATAAAAATAATTGTTTGTATGGAAAATAAGAATGTACATACATCAAATCATCTTTAAATTAAGTGGCAGCAGAAGAATTATTGTTGAACTTTTTAAAATGTAAATGTTAAACATTAATTCAATACTTAAATGCAGCGATCACTTTTGAGTTCTTCTGTAGTTTATAGTGCCTATTGCATCCTTAAGGGTTTGGGGTAAATCACGGGGGTTTTACCTTCCATTTCCAAAATTGAAATGGTTGTTACAAGTATGGGGCATGAAATTTTTATTATATTAAAAATTTAAACCATTTTAAGAAGTCACCCAATAAAACCCCCAAAGGTTTAATTTGGGCTTGTCTGGGTTTGGAATAAAACATCCCAAATTCCAAAAGGCTAGAGAAAATTTTTAAGGATAAAAAAAACGCCATTGGTTATAAAAAGGTTTCGCTTATACTGAGGGGGGGAGCTAAAAAAAAAAGGAAAGCTGAGAGATTTAAAATTTGTGACAATCAAGATAATTGGAAGCCCGAAAATTTTATTTAGGATATCAAATCTAAAGATGGATCTCAAATATTTAGTAAAAATCAGAAAGAAGCACAAAAAAAAAAG
Organism: Acanthosepion pharaonis; assembly: GCA_903632075.3. Taxonomy (NCBI): domain Eukaryota; kingdom Metazoa; phylum Mollusca; class Cephalopoda; order Sepiida; family Sepiidae; genus Acanthosepion; species Acanthosepion pharaonis. Next base: position 92 of record CAHIKZ030003574.1, on the reverse strand, counting down.
AAAGTTAGAATTTTCGGGTTTTAATTTTTTTAAAGACAAAACCCATGTTGGTGTCGGGAAGGAGGGGGAGGGAGGTTTCCCCATCATATTCT
>CAHIKZ030003573.1:0-80269 GCA_903632075.3 Acanthosepion pharaonis | reverse complement strand
TACTGACTAGACTATGTTGAAATTCAATGGGTCATGCCTTTTGAAAAAAAATTTTTTTACAATGTGTCTTGGTCCAATTAGAGGTTTGAGAAGGTTTATAATTAAGACTCTTTCCACTTCAGGTGACAACAGTAACATCTCCAGCTACTTGTGAAGAAACAAAAGATGATGAATCAGGGTTAAATGAAAATACTCTGCCAGTTGAAAATCAAGAAACTGAGTGTGAGTATCCCTCCCCCTACTCCATCCTAATAAAAAGAAACAAAACACCATTATTGCAAATTTTTGTTGGAAATCAGTTATTTTTTTCTTTTACTTTTCTTACAGGTGATGCAACTACATTCCAGATCTCAATAACTGGAGATGACACTTTAGCAAATACAAGTGAAGTAGATGAAGCAAGTGCTGCTTATAATAAAGGATTGATGTCCAAATTGCTGGACCAAGTGGTGGCACAAACGAAAGGCTATACTGTTGAACGTCTTGAAAAGCTGTACAGTATACTGAGTCAATGTATTTATCATCATAGACTTGATCTGGACAAGTCTGAATTATGTCTAGTAAGTAACTTCTCATATGCATATATTTCAGTATTGTAAAATGTAGACTTTGTGAATCTTATTTTGCTTCCTTCTTTTTCAGGAGATGGAAAAGAAACTGTTGCAATACACTTCTCAGCACAATGCCCATATGCGGCGACATGTAAATATGACTTGAGTTGTATGAGTTTACAAGCTAATTAATTATAATGAAGAAAGCTTGTTTGGGTGGGAGCATATTTGAAAGTGTGAATTGAAACATAGATGTAAATTCAAGCATCTACCCCCCTCCCCCTTTTTAAACATCAGGAAAGAGAAAATATTGGAACAGTTTAAGGTCCCCCCACTCCTTAGTCATATTTGTCACTGCAGAAAGAGAATAATCATTCCCATCCTCATTTTGATTTTTATACAACTGTCAGCACTGAAGAGCTCTTAAGAAATTAAGTTGAAAAATTATTCCATTTGATCTCAGCACTATTTATTTGAGAAAATGGTGACAAATAAGTTACTCATACACTGACATTTAATTAAAAACATCTCCCTTAAAATGGGTCATTTTACAAACTTTAGCCCCTTTTTGCTTCTTGTTCCCATCCCTTAAAGAGAAAAAAAGTCATTTCCACAACTATTTTGGAGGTGGAAACATTACATTTTTATTACAACTTGAAAGAACTGACAACCTACTTTTGCATTAATTGACTGTATTACTACCAATCCTCGACTATCTTATTTTTTTTTCCTTTTAATAGAATGTTTTACTTTTAAAGTCATACTGAGTTTCTAGTGATAAATAAAAGGAATACAAACTAATTGTATTGTTTGTTTTAAATAATTCAAAAAAGAATTAGGTTGGTAGTAATCTTTTTCATTCCCTTAAAACTTTACAATTAGAGCACATAACTTTTAAAAATGTTTATATATTGTTGCTCCTATTGGCTGATATTTCATGAAAGAAGGAAAAAAAAAAAAAAGTCTTTATTTAGTAAACAGTCACTGGGTCTTAATACCTCAACTTGGCCAGACCAACTAATATTACCTGCTGTGATAACAGAACATAGGTCTTGTCACTACTTGGAGAGAAAGCAACGCAAAAAAAAATAAAGTCATAATAAAACATAAAAAATATTTGAAATAGATTTATTTAATTCTTAAACTTGAAGTCGATCATAACTGGTAACCATAGTTGGAAATCTTCTATTAGTTGGGGTAAGCCTCCACAATCATGCCGTGGCCCTGAAAGGAGAAGAGTTATAACTTCATTGCTCCATTAAGTTATATCATTATTGAAGTGAGGGGAAACTAATGTTGATACTTACAATACCACCAGCAGCACAGGCTGCCACCAAACCATACTGTCCTCCTTCTTTATGCAACCGGTTGGCTGCAGTTGTCACAAGACGAACTCCCGTTGCTCCAAATGGATGACCCAGTGACAACGAACCACCCCATAAGTTAAATTTTGAAATATCAGGAGCTCCAACCTGTTCAAAAACAAATTAAAATTGGTTTGAATTGTGTATGGATTCATGAGTCATTAAGATAAATAAGTTAATCTTTAAATTTACCTTGCTACTACGGTTCATGTAAGTTTCAGCAAACCAGTTAGATTCCATAGCTTTCAGGTTGGCAAGAATTTGTCCCTGAATGAAGAAAAGAAGTTTATTTTTGTTTTTATTTTTAAAGTTATATGAATGGAGGTAAAAAAAGATAGTACTTACAGCAAATGCTTCATGGTATTCAAAAACACTAATGTCAGATATTTTCAGCCCAGTTTTCTCCAAAACTTTAGGTGTAGCATAGGTTGGGCTAAATAATATAAAGAAAAATTATATATTTCAAAAAAAAAAAAAAAAAAACACAGCTACTGGGCTGCCCCTCCAGTTTGTCTTATTTTAATTTTAAAAATGAGACTCATCTTTTATAAACAAAATAATAATAAAAGAATCACTGCCAAACAATGATCCATTCCATCTGGGCTGGGTGGTGTGGGGGAGGGGGGAGGGAGTGAAGAGAATAGTTAATGCAGATAAAAGTTCATTATCACAAAGCTGAGTGTTTCAGTATTGGCAAAACAACTACCTCAGCAATTTTTTTTCTTTTTCTTTTTTTTTAGGGTCTACAAATTCTGCTATGCAATAATTGTTTAAATTTTTGTAAAATCCCCACACCAAAACAGAATGATGAATAAACTATTTTTTTTCTTCTTAAATTGTTTGTCATACTTAGTTAATAATGAATGCTTTGGATGTATGCAATAAAGTAAAAAAAAAAAACTATCCACTCACCCCAAGAGCAACTGGTCCTTTGGATCCTGGGACACATAGACATAATCACGTAAATAAGCCTTGGGTTTAAAACCCATTTCAAGGGCTTTTGCTTCAGACATCACCAGACATGCAGAAGCACCATCTGTCTACAAATATTTAAAAAAAAATAATGGTAATATTTTATAATTGCTTGAATGTTATTTTTAGATATACTCCCCTACCCTGCCTAAAAACTAGAGAAAGAAAAACAAATCACTTAAACTGTTCATGCCCTGCTTGATTTGTGGGTATCCAGTAGTCCCCTACACAAAAAAACAAACTATCAGCCAGCATCTTTCCTCAAATGAAGTTTAACTAGATTCTTAAAAAAAAATAGATGAAAATTTAAAAAAAAAAAACAAAACAAAACTGGCTCACCAAATAAATGAACCAATACTTTAATCCACTAGGCTATTGTTCTGTTCACCTAACCTGACTGCTGTGAAAATATGGAAGAAAACTGGGGTCAGAATTAGCACATATGATAAGGCTATGAGGACCTCCTTAGACCTAGCATAGAAATAAATATATTGGAGTCACTAATAAATAAGACAATTCAACATCAGCAACTGTAACAAAAAGAGAAAAGCTTCAGTAAGCACAGACAAGTAAACAGGTTAGGTTTAAGGTTCCATGTTCTCCACAGAGAATTGTCCTACAGAAGTGTTGGTTAATGAATTGTGATTGTGGGTTCAATCCCTTGACTGGGCAATGTGTACTTACACTTGGTGGAAACAGGGCAAGCAATAACTAAAAATAAAAACGAGACAAGATATCCCTATACACACACACCCTCCTGTAGGTTTTGAACCTGCTCCCTTCTCTTTGCAGGAGAAACCTTCATTAGATATTATGTGCTCAGCTATGTAGTCTGTTGCCAATAAAGCGAAGTTGAATAGTGCCAAATCTTACTCTCTCAAAAGTTTTGTATCATAATGTAAATAAAGCAACTTCTAAAGTAATGGATTTTTAATATCTCGAATATTCAGGCCAGTAGACAAAAATTTATAAATAGTGTCTACTAAAAATAATGTTTAAGTGTGTCAGATTAATAAATAAATAATTCCATTACTATAGAAATATCAGCACATACAACATATAAAGTTTTCAATGTGCCACTTACCAAGAATGAAGAATTGGCAGCAGTAATGGTACCATGAGGCTTGATAAAAGCTGGCTTCAGCTTGGACATTTGTTCAACAGAAGAAGGCCTCACTCCATTATCTTTCAATACAGTCTCAGGTTTGCCTGTATTTAAAAAAAAAAAAAAAATGAAGATGACTTATAAGACATTGGTTTAAAAGATGTTAACATTAGCATTCAAAATTTACACATTAAGACTTAACTTACCTTTTGTTCTTTTAAGATGGGTTTATAAAAAAAAATCTACAAGGGAATGATGCAAGTTTTAAGATAAAATAGTTACCATTTCAGTTTTTTTTTTTTTTTATACAAAAACAAAGTTAAGTATTTAGTTTAAATGCAGTATTCAGATTTATTAAATATGTGCGTATGTATAATTTGTGTTATTCTTTTCTAAGTTGTATTTGAAATTGTGATTGCCATACCTGGTACTTTGTAAGGCACAATGTCAGTAAGAAGACCATTTTCAGAAGCTTCGAATGCCAGTTTATGTGACCGAGCTGCATACTCATCCTGCAAATAAAGAAAATTTATTAATCATAAAATACAATACATAATATAAAACAGAACACTGAATAAGCTTTTTAATTTACACCAAATTCCTTTGGACAACCTGTGGCCCCTCATTATTTGTTTAGAATTGAATTTGGCTCCTGTTACAAATTATACTTGATAAAATTTACTTTTTTTTTTTTGTTGTTGTTGAATTGGAAAATATTTTATACATTTTATTATGCTTAAATCTTTGGACAGATGATGTGTGTGTATAAACAGAATGTAAGCTTTGTATTATGCAAGATATCAAGTTGTTGCTTTCTTATTTGAATTTTTCAAACAAGAAATTCAGTTTGAGAACCATTAACTAACCTGTTCTCTTCTACTGATAGAAAAAGCAGATGCCAATCTGTCAGCTGAGTGACCCATAGTTTCCCCTGTTGAAAATTCAGCAACAGCTGGTAGCTACAAACAATACAGTAATTAGAAATTAAGCTAATTTCAATGACAAAAAAGGATTTTTTAAATTCATGTTACCATAAAGAGACAATTTCTTTTTATCAATATAGACATGTAAAGAAATAAATATTACAAATGGTCAGTAAGAAGTAAAGATAATTTGGAATCTAGACACTAGTTACAATGAGATTAGTGATCTCATTTATTTTCAAAACAACTGATTGAATGCTAACTTTAGGTGAAACAAAAATTGTCTGTAAAGACTTGTATCTCCTGTCAGAATTTGCTATTACTTGCACATAAAGAAATAGTAATGGAATATTCTATTTGTGAAAGCCTGTGTATTTAGACATGCAACAACTACGAGTAATGGCTACACTGAAAAACCCTATAATAATATTTGGCCCACTCACTGACACAAAAACTTTTAACCAAAATTATGAATATGCTAGAAAGAATTAAAAAAAATTTAATAAAATAAACAAAAAAATATTTTGGTCTTTCCTATATTAAGAGGAAAGGCCAAAGTTAATTTTTTTTTTTTTTTAAAAATCAAGTTTGAGGCCATTTTTTATCATGGTATTTTTTTTTTTTTTTTTTTAAAGAAAATCTTTGGAAGTATCAATTTTAATTCCAAGAAATAACCAAGTAAAATGTTTATTAATATACTCTATTTTTAAAAACGTGCTTAAATCAGCAATGAAGGCAACATTGAAAAAGAAAAAAAAAAAAACAGTTAGTTTGTGTAGGGTCTTAAAATTGGAAAAGGAAGGTTTTGGTCTTCATTCTCCTCATCTTATCTAAGCATCAACCTCAAGTACAATTTGGAAGGAAGAGAAGTAATTTATCCCTGGAGTCTGTTTTCAATGCTTCCTGAATTTCATCATTATATTGAGACCCTTACACCTAGCTTCTTTCGTTGCTCTGAGAAGAAATTAGAGTCCAGACCAGGCTCTTTGAAATCATTCACAGATGCTTTCATGTGTAGTGAAACATTATCCATTTGTTGATATGCCAATCTGTAATGCTCCGAAGATCTTTTGCAGCTAAATTTATTGGTAGTTTTAATTTAGCTTGATTGTTCTTGTTAAGCAAAAAGACTGGCAGCTCTTCAAGATTTGGTTGCTGTAGTGTTAAAATGTAATAAAAATTCAATAATGTTGAATTTAGTTAATTGCTTTAAATGACTTTATTATAGTATTTTTGAGGGAAATTGTAGGGAGGGAAATGAATTTAATTTCATCTCCTTTTTAAGCAGTAGGGTCCTAATGAAATTGATAATTGTTTCTGAGTAAATACCTAACTACTATAAAGTAGAGCTGGAGCTTTTCAATCTCAGAACTGGTGTTGGAGAATTGGGTTCCAATTTTGCATTTATTCATATTGATTCCCTAATATAGGTTTTACTTAATTAGCTATTATGTTTCTGTAACTCTTCAAATGTTGAATGTATAACTCATTCTAATTTCCCATTCTTACACTATATTAATTTTATGTTATCAATTGTCCCCATGAAATAAAAATAATTGTATAAAAAATAATGATCTATGTACATCAAATCGTCCTTAAATTAAGTGGTAGCAGAAGAATTATTGTTGAACTTTTCAAAGGTAAGTTTAAACATTAATTCAATACTTAAATGCAGTGATCAATTTTGAGTTCTGTAGTTTACTGCTACTCCTCCCTAGATATTATGATGATGGCCAAACCAAGAGTACCCCACAGGAACTAGCTTAAATGCTGCCCGATTTTGGATACAAAAGAAATATAAGAGTTACTCCCCTTGAATCATGAAAGCAATGATAATGGCTAGTATAATATATTGTTAACTTCGCATAATCTAGCAACCCTCAACAAAAATCATTCCCTGCACCTAGGGCTCCTGAATGAGTTATGAATCATTGAAATCGGACCAGTGGGTGTGGAGGAGTTGCTTGGACACATATGCACACACTACTTTATATATAAGATTATTAAATAAATAGTAAAATCATTGGAAGATATTTTTGCTTACCTCTGGGGCCAGAGCTGAAGGACTTAACATTTGACTGATAAGCGAAAGCTTCTGAGGCAGTTTTTTGGCCTTGTTTAGTGATAACATCAATTTCCTCATTTTTCTGCTCACTCTGATTGGAACATCTGACATGAACTCCACACCACCAGCTATGACAGCATGACAGCTTCCAGAAACAATCATTCCAATTGCTAGGCAGTAAAAAAAAAAAAAAGTTTATATGGATGAGATAAAGCATCTAGATAATTATGCTATAAAATTAAAGTACAAAAGAATAATCTGTTCAAAACCTACTATTAAATATGTTCCATATATAAAAAAAAATTCACAAGGACACATACAATAATTTATATTTACCTAATGTATTTTAGAACCAGATATCTTTTATACAATTGTTTTTGCAAGATGTATCAGTTTAAGTTTTTGATAATGTTTAAAAAAAATTATATTTTTGTAAATTCATTCTGAATGATTAATAAGGAAATAAATACTTCCAGAAATTTTACATATTGAAGCACCTCCAAAGAAATGCAATACCTACGTTTTTTTTTCTTTTTTCTTTTTTAATGAAAAATCTTGAAGCTTTTATAATACCTTGCTGTATTTCAAAACTAATTTAAATTGACTTTTGACTTTCAGTCAATTTAAATTAGTTTGGATGTTTTTTTTTTTTTGTTTTTTGAAATCACTAAGAATTGTTTAGCCATTTTTAACCATCTGTCAGCACAATGTAATTCTTTTATTAAAAAAATCTTTCAAAAATAAAATGACTTTAGTGAAACTTTATTTGGGGAATATTAGTGGATTTAAAGTTTAATTAATCATAAAATAAATATCTAAGTTTAAAATGTCACAGAAATGCATTTTTTAACACAGGTAAATGTTCTGATTAGGTGTTGGTATCTCTACTGACAACATTAACATTTTTCTACAGGGGCCATATCTAAAAATTACTTGCACATTCTATAATTTTTAACTACTAATCCTAAAAATTTGTTTTATTGAATTTTAGGTACTTTGCCTTTTAATTTACTATAAATTAGGTTCCTCCATTAGGTCACGTAAAAAAGCAGCATATCACGATTAAAAAACGCTCGATTGTGATAAGGTGATGACAGATTACTATGGATGATCAAAATCGATAATTTTTGCAAAAGTAAGCTTAACGCGGTTTTTTTTTTTAACTAGTACTTTTTAAATATTAACATTTTTATTCAGCAATTATGTAACATCTTTTTTATTTCATACTTTCTTAATTAGGTAATTATTTAAAATTTTTTAAGAATTATGTCAGGTATACATTTCCATACATAGAAATTATGAACGTTTTTTTTTTTCCAATAAAAGTTTTAAAAAATTATTTTAAAAATATTTGGGGTCAAACGACTTATGTGCTTTTCAAATTTCGATTCGTAAATTTACTTGTTCATTAACCTTATCATTGCATTATGTGCTTGAAAGCAATAAAGAATTTTTAATGATTTTTGAAGTATTAAGAAGTTAATGAAAAAAAAATTTGTAAAAAATACATTATTCATCGAAAAAATTTTATTTCTTCACAAAATAATGTCCTTAGTATAACGTATTTATAAAAACAGGTGAAAACTTTTCTAATTAATTAATGTCAGTTTTTTACATTTTTTTTTAATAATTCAGAGCAGATTTTCTATGATATGGGGGTACTGTTTTACAAAAAAAAAAAAACAAACTGCTGATTTATTTTCTACAAAGAGTCCCGTTTATAATTAGTAAAACAAATCTCGCGCTTGAAGATTTAATTTCTCGAAATTTCATGAAAATATGTAAGTGGGTGGAAACCTGTTAAAAAAAAAAAAATCTCTTTTTAACAAGATTTTCTAAAAAAGTTTCAAAAATAATTTCATTCATTTGTGAACAAGTCCTGGAAGTTTCATTAAAATCCGACAATTATTTGATTTTTGCAAGAATTTTTAAACTTAGGTATCAAATTTATGCCAAAAGTGGAGAAACCTACTATAAATTTACTCTTATTGTTGCTGAATTGTAGTAAGCGTTTCCATAACAAATTTTAATTGGAAAAAATTCTTTGAAGACAATAGTGTCCATTATATATCTTATTCATAAAAGCAATTAAAAGATTTTTTAATTAAATAATGTCTTAGTTTTAATGCATTTTTCATTTTACAATTCAGAGCAAATTTTCAGTAACTGAGGATCCAATTTTTTTTTTTTTTTGTAAAACTACAAACTACTTTAAGTGGTTAAAAAAAAAATGAAATTCATAAAATTAAATAAGTGTATTATTTTTGCTGATACCTTTAACAAATTTAACAGTAGCAGAAGAGAAAACATTTTTTTTTAATTAGCCATAAGATAATATGGATAGCATTCAAATTAACAACTGAAAATAGGCAGCACTGCTTCCTGCCAGTTACTGTTTATAGTCGGGTTGCCAAGTGGGTGAGCCTCTTATTTTGTTTTTACTTCATTAAGTTCAGAATTATCTCTAGAATCCAAATTTGATGGGTGCCAGATTCTATTATATTGTTTATTACATTGCTGATTATATTGAAGTTATTAGATTGATAAGTTATTCATCTTTTCTATCTCTTTTATCCTTTGTCAAAAAAAAAAAAAAAAAAATATGGAATGATGACTACGTACACTTTGGTTTCACTTGCATGGGAAATGATGAATTGCAAAAACCCCAGTGCATACTTTGTGATGCTATATTTTCCAACACAAATATGAAGCCATCAAAGCTGCAAGAGCACTTCAACAACAAGCATGGTGTAGGTGGTGTTGAAGGCCATGATTTTGAATCACTGAAAACTAAGAGCCCATTTTCAATCTTGTGCAACCCTTCCAAGATTAGGTTTTGTTTCTGTTGACAAGCCACTGCTCCTGGCTTTGTACCAAGTGGTATATAAAGTAGCTAAATTCAAGAAGCTCTATACAATTGCAGAAGAGCTGATCAAACCGTGTGCATTAGAAATGGCAACAATGGGCCAAGAAGCAAGAAAAAAGCTTGAATTAGTGCCGCTATCAAATAATGTCATTCTCAATTGAATTGGTGATTTGAGTGATGATATTTTGGATCAAGTTATCTCAGATGTCAGGTTTAGTTCTTTGAAAATCTCTCTCCAGTTGGCTAAATCAACTGATGTATCAAACTGCAGTCAACTCATTGCATTGGTTAGGTATGTCAGTGATGGTATTGTGACAGAAAATTTCCTGTTTTGTGAAGTGCTGAAAACAACCACATAGGGAAAAGATGTGTATCAGTTTGTGGAAGACTTCTTTGCCAAACATGATTTAGACATCCAAGTTATTGGTTCTGTGTGCACTAATGGTGCTCCTGAGATGCTAGGGAATAAATCTGGATTTTCTGCACTGATGAAGAGGGAGATTCTTGCAAGTCACACATTGTTTCCTTCATCGTCATGCATTGGCAGCAAAACCATTGCCTCCAAGGTTGAAAAAAAGTACTTGACACTTGTGTAAAGATCATCAACTGTATTAGGGGTTGTGCTCTGAACCATTGCATCTTTAAGTTGTTTTGTGAAGATCTGGGAAATGAACATAAAACAATTTTGCTTTTCCACACGCAAGTCTGCTGGCTCTCACGAGGACAAGCTTTAACCCACTTCTTTGAACCAAAGTTTTTCTGGAGGAATGTGACTATAATCTGGTTGGTGAATTGGAATCACAAAATTTCATGCAAATGCTAGCTTATTTGGCTGACATTTTCACTTGTATGAATGAAGTGCGTGTCTCACTTCATAGAAAAGATATGAACATATTGAAATATTGCGAAAAGTTGAAGGTTTCCAAAGAAAAGTTACCTCTTTGGCATTGACAGGTGGAAAGAGGTTATCTTTCAAATTTTCCATCACTTGAAGAAATTGTTGATGATAATGGATCTCTAATTCCTACTGTGCATGAAGACATTGTGGCTCATTTGGAAATGCTGTCAAATCATTTGATGGATATTTTGCAGCTGGAAAATTGAAGATTTCAGGAGAGTGGATCATGAATCCATACTCCTACAATTTGGATATGTCAGATGATGAGGTGAAGGAAGATCTTATTGATTTGTGGACAAATCATGCTCTTGAAATGCAACTTGAAAGCAAGACGGAGAAGTATTGGTGTTCAGCAATGAATATGTTTCCAAAACTTAGTGAAAAAGCACTTGGTGTCCTTATCCCATTTGCGACCATATTATGTGAGTCCGGTTTTAGTTCTCATTTGTCAATCAAGACAAAATCCAGAAATCACATGAATCCAAGAGCAGACATGTGGATTGCTATCAGCAACAAAGTACCATGTTTTGACAAAACAGGAACAAAAAAGCATTTAGATTTAAATTTTACATTTTTGATGCAAATTTCTTAATGTTAGATTTTAGTTCTTTTGAAATAGTTTAATTTACACTTACATTGAATGAAAAGCTTAAATTTTTTTGTACTATATGTTCGTATTTAAGTTTAAGTTTTTTTCTTCTTCTTGTCATTCAAAAATTAGCTTAAATAAATGTTATTCAAATTGAGTATAAATTGCCTTCTTCATCTTTATATGAGATTATTTTGTATGTGTGTGTAATATATATATATATATATATATATATATAGGGGGTGTGAGGCATAGAAAAAGTTGGAAACCCTTGTTCTAAAATAATTTCATTCATTTGTGAATAAGTCCTGAAAGTTTTAATTAAACTTTAAGGACTTATTGAAAAAATTTCTTAATGTTTTTCACTGAAAAGAAAAAAAATGATAAAATTTCCTATACTAATTTATGGTCCCCCTGCTGATGCATTTGAATGTTCTGAAAAAGATAAAAAAAATTTAATCAAAAAATCATTTGGTCTTTCTTAATAAAAAAGATTTTGGTGATAAAACTTTGTTTTTTATTAAGTTTGGGGCATTTTTTCATCATTTATGCCGATTTTTTTTAGTGAATCTTTGAAACTAGCTATGCTAAAGTTTAACAGTTGCTTCATTTTGTGCTGTGGTAATGTTAGAATTTATATTTAAAAATATTTATGTTAATGTTCTCATTCTAAAATAAAATTTTGCATCATGCATATTGAATAGCTTTTAACAATGTATTTTTTATTAATTACAAAGTACTTTAAAAATGTATGAATAATAACCTAATTTTTTCACATTTTAAAATAATTTTATATTACAAAACCTTGCAGAGTTTCTAGATGAAAAAATAGCATATTTAATTTTAACTTTTCTAGACTATATTAGAACAGTTACAATGAAAATACAGCTGCTTTGTGGAGTTATTTTAAATTGCTATGTACTAGAAAAATTTGATTCACTTCTGGTGTTTCATACTTTAATCAAAGGTATTGCAGGTAAGCAGAGAAATATCTACATTTCTCTCTTATGCATTTTTTCAATCATTTTCAAAAGATGCACAATAACATTTTCATGGTAAAATTTTGATGGAGAACATTTTGCTTACAAACTGAATTTTTATTTAAAGTGGTTTCCTAGATTGTCAAATTTAGGAGTAAAATATTAAAATGCAAATTGATTTCAAAATGTTTTAATTATTTAATTTTTGTAATTCAGTTTATTCACTTTTACTGGATTGGTTCCTCATGACTTAGTAAAAAAAAAAAAAAAAATAAAGTCAGTACATATTTAGATTCAGTGATATCCATTTTCTAAGAGTAGATTTTATAAAAGAAAACGGATCCCTTACATTTTGCCAACAAATTAACATGAATATATACAAGTATCACCTGTGGTAATGGCTTGATTGGATGAAATGCAGGCTTGAGTGACTGTATGTGCAGGAATCTTTTCCGAAAACCCTGCTCCTAGGGCAGCCTGAAAGAGTAAACTATTATGTTTGCTAAAGCTTCACTGTATAAATTTTTGTTTTTTTTAAATTAACAAGTGAACAGTATGACTAGTTTCAGAACAAAAGAAGAATATTTGATAAGGGGTTGGTTGTCATTTATTTTAAGTTATTTTCTTTTTAACTATTTTCTCTTCAGATGATTTAAAAAAAGTAAAAAACAGGACTAAAAATAGTGATATCTGATAATTAAAAACATCACATGGGGTTGTGATGATATTGGAATTAAACATTTTCTTGTATTGGAAAAAAAAGAAATGGACATTTACTGGATTTGCTATAAGGACAAAGAAGTTTCCAATGATAAAAAAGCCTATTTTTAACTATTCATAGAAAACACTATATCAAGAATAAAAATGCAAGATACAATTCTCATAGTTTCTTCATTTAAATTTAAGAGTTCAAAGTATAAAGAGTATTTTTTAAATAATTTTAGTTTTTTTACTCTGCAAACAACAAAAAGTATAGGAAAAAATAAGTTTACTTACTTCTCTTGCAATATTACTAGTTTTTACTTCCTGTATGACAGTACCCAGGACTATATAATCAACAGAATCTAGATAAAATTTAAATTAAAAAAATATAAAATAATTGCAACTTTTTTGTTGCATATTTGAATTCAAATGTGATTATCTATCTATGAAAATGGTACACAATATTAACATCGGTCAGGATATTTTGCTTAGTATTTTTTATATTGAATAATAAAAGAAATTCAAATTAACTTTACGGATAGTGATTTTGACTGTAATAGTAAAAATATGTAGTGACTAAATGCATTAGTAATGATTACAAGAAAACTTTATACATAGATTAATTTTAATTCTTGTCCTCATCTTGACATTTTATATTCGTACTTCTAAGATTGTGATGCTGTTTCTGCCCAATTAGACAGAAAAATAGGAACATCTTGAAAATGTACAGTGACATCCAAGAAGTAAAATAATACTTTTAAATAAATCAATATTTAATGATAATTCCTCTTCTCAAACTTTCAGATATAAACTTGAGAAATTTCTATTATTTGGTCCATACAAAGTGCTAAATTTTATTAATAAAATCTTTAAATGAAATTTAATTACCTCTTTCAAGTCCAGTTCTTTTAATGAGGCCTCTGTAAAAATATATTAAAAGTATATTCAAATTGGAGAAAATAGAGGATAATATATAAAAATTAATGGAGATAGTGGATAAGAAAGAACAATATTGAGATGATAGTCTAATGATTCTTAGAGGCTACAATGGCAAAAATGCAGAATCAGAGAAGAAATTATAAAGGTTAATAAAAGAACTGTTTTGACATAAAAACAAGCTTAATTTAAATATGATACAGAAAAGAAAGAAATGCCCAAATTCTTTTAAGATTTTAGGTCATCATAATAAAAGGATCATTATCTATTACAATGTTATTTTATATATTTATTGATCACACATCATCACAGCTCTCTTGAGATACTTCATTGTTATGGTAACACGGATACCACTCTTTAAGCATTATTGTGTTAGCATATTTTTTTTATTTTTAGATTTGAATATTTTTACTCTTAATGATTTAAGTAGAAGACATTAAAATAAATGGTGAAAATTCTGCACAACTGGAGATTTTATTTAAAGATATTTGTTAGTTATTTATACAGTAATATAAGTAAATGTCATTTTATTGCTTAAAATAAGGTAAATAACTAGTTTTTTTTTTTTTTTCATTCGAGTAATCTGAAAGGATTTTAATTGATGAATGCTCCTGCATTCTCAGCTTACCAATATAACTGATGCCACCATTTTGAACCCATAGACAAGCTGTCTGCTGTAACTATTAAAAAAAATTCTATAATTATTCAGTGGTGAATAATTGTTATTTGTTTAATATTCAGGAAGTATTGAGCATTATCACAAAAGGCGGAGCAATATTATTTCAATATTTTTTTTATGATACAGGTAAATTATTTACTAAGTAGAGTATCCATGCCCATAAAAAAATTGAAAAAGAACATAATTTGTGTGTACAATACTTCCCAGAGCACACAGATGAAACTGATCCATATATAAATAACCCTGGCAGTTTTGTTGGGCATTATGCTAATACAATAGTTAAAATATACAGTGCCCATAAATTATTAATTGTATTTCTGGATGCTATATAAATCATGTAACATCAACTACTGTTTAGCAAATATTTAGTTTAACAAGCTTATTTCTGATTTTGAGATGAGACAAGGATTTTTTTCTCATTTTACTCCAAGCAAAGTAATGTTATTAAGATGTAAGGGATTACTCAGAGTGAAAGAGAATGAGAAGACTTTAGTGAGGAGAAAAGACAATAAAAAAAAAAAGTTTTTGGTTAGACAGGAGGTTGAGATTAATGCTGCATTTAAAGTTTAGAATATTGTAGGTGGCAGGGAAACAAGAAACTGGGAGTGAGTTCTACAGGTGAGAAAATAAACTATTAAAATAGAACTTACTGTTACATCTAGCTATTTGAACAATAAAACAAGACCTAGTTGTCAATCTAGTAGTTTGAATTCATGTGGATGAGATCTCATTAAAACAACTGCTTTGAAAATATTTATAGAAAAGACACAGAGAAGCCACATCTCAGTGGTGGAAAAGTGATTGAGTTCAAGATATCAGGTCAGGACCAATAATATTGCAAACTTTTTAGATTTTGTTAAGAATCTTGATCTATAACAAGAGCATAAGACCAGATATGACAGCAATATTGCAATGCATAGATGAAAAATAGATTTATAAATGTTTAAGATGGATTCTGATGAGAAAAATTGCCTGGCATGAAGTGGAAAACAGGAGAGCAAGAAATCAATGAGTTGCTAATTGAAGGCAAAAATGGTTCTCTATGATGATTAAAAGATAGCAGTTTCATTTTAGAGGCATTAAAATTTATATTTCTTGCCCCAATTAACAAGAGATTGGGTGTCATTTTAGAAAGCAAATGCCAGTTTTTCTTTCAGACCTATTGGTCTTAATAGTAAGGCAGAAGTAAATAGTTGTATCATCAGCATAAATACTTAGTTGGGAATTGATGAAGATAAACAATATAGATCCAAGGATAGAGCACTGGGGGATCCCCGCATTAATGCAAAACAATCTAGAAAAGTGGCCATTCAAAATAATTTTCATTTTGCGATTTGATAAGAAAGATGAATAAGGCCAAAAATCTATCCAGAAATACCATAACCTTTCAACTCTTGTGTTAGTAACAAAAAGATCAATAGGGGGTTGTTATCTAATATATGAGCAAAAAGAAATATCTAGACACTACTGTGTGGTCGATTGCAAAGAGGACAGAGATGCAAAGCACAACATGAGTCCAGGAAGGAGGTTAGGAATAGATCAAATAAAGAAGTGTGTCTGTCGAGAAATCTATTTGAGCGAGTGAGATATCAAGCAATTGATAAATTCAAAGTCTGGAAGCCGGCAACATCAGTGTCATTAGAGTGATTAAAGAACAGGAATTAAATCAAAAGATAATGATTGACATTGTATTTTGAAGATCAAAGTTGACTGGAAAGCAAGAGTCCAGAAGAGAATTCCATAAATGAAAAGTGTGAGAGAACTAACTAAATATATATATATATATAGCCATTTCAACTGAAAATGATGAGATAGTTGGCAATATAGTATTTTACTTAAATTTGTAAAGTTAAGGTACCAAAAAGGAAAACTCATCAGAACAATTACCACAAAAATATTTAAAGGCAAGAGGAAGCTACATTATGGCAATGGAAAAAGTGATTGATGATGAGATGCTAGGTCAAGACCAATAATATTGCAGATTCTTTAGATTCTATCAAGAATTTCTAAATACATAGCAGAAGCACAAGACCAGATGTGACAGCAGTATTTAATGCATGAACAAATGGCAGACTTATAAAAGATAGATTCTGGTCTGGTGAGAATAATAGTCTAGCATGACACAGTGAACCAACTTTCCTAGCAATTGATTCAATATAATTTTTCCACTTCATGTCCGTGGAAAATGTTAGCTTGATGGAAGGCAAAAAAGGTTCTCGAAGATGATTAAAAGACAGTAGTTTCGTTTTGGAGGCATTAAAATTAAGAAGCCATTTCTTGCCCTGGGCAACAACACATTGTAGGTCATTTTTTTAAAAAATCTGCTGCAAGTTTGATCATATTGAATGGGTCAGACTTACAATTAAGACATGAGTAAATTTTTCTGTCATCAGTATAGATACTGAGTTAAGAACTGATGGCATTGGGAAGATCATTGATGAAAATAAGAAACAATGTATATACAAGAGCTATATAGAGACCTGGAGGACACTTGCATTAATGCAAAATGATCTAGAACAGTGGCCGTTCAAGATAACTTTCATTTTGTGATTTGATAAAGATTAAATCGGATCAAAAATCTGTTCAGAAATATCATAACCTTTCAACTTGAAGAGAACCAGCATGCCAAACCATGTCAAACACTTTTGAGATACCCAAAGATATTCACCATTCTTATCTAAAACTTGACACTCTTTCAGCCATAACTGTTAACACAACAGCAGCTGACCTAGAAAAGTGAAAGCCATATTCCTTGTTTGAAAGAATACTACAACAATGTGAGATGCATAAACAATTCAGAGTTGATTATAACCAATAGTACTTTACCAAAAAGAGGTAAAAAGCTAATAGGCCAAGAGAAGGATCAGACAGTTTATCTGTAATGACAGAAGAGGATTTCCAACAAGCAGGAAGCAGCAAGGCATTTATTCTAGAGTTTAGAGAGAATATGAGCCTGTTCAGGAGCACATTTCTTAAGGACTATTGCAAGGATACCATCAAGTCCACCTACATTGTGGGAATCCAGTTGAGAGATGATAGCAGAGACCATGGATAGAGTTATAAGCATATCACACAGTAGAGACTCATTTGTAAGTGGAAAATCTTGCAAAGATACTCCAGATGAGTCAAGAGTAGAATTTAAAAAGAATTTACAAGCAAAACATTTTGCCTCATCAGCAAATGATAACACCTCAAATTGAGTCAAGAGAAGAGGGATATGATGGAGCTGCCAGTAGTCATGAGAACCAAACTGATTAGACTTAACCTTTTTGATGACATATTTACAATTATTACAAGCAGAAAGAAAGAGGTGTCTGTTGTGATTGAACTGTTATTTAGTTTTCTTTTTTATTTATTTATATATATTCCTAAATATTGTAATCAGTATGGGAAATCAGAAATCATTCACACAGTATTGCTTAATAAGTAGTCCAGTATGATAATGTCATTAGAGAGAGAAAAAAATGATTACTCACAGTAAAGCATTTCTGGCTAAGTCATGAGGCATGAGGCTTGCATAAGTTGTACCTGACATAAGGAATGGAATGCGAATACCTTCCACCAGCACAACATTAGGAATACCAGGTTTTGAAAATGTCTTATCTATAAGCAAGAAAATTATAATTTGTTGTTTGATTGGATATGGAATACATGCATAAAATATAAAAAAACATTTAAGAATTCTGCCTTCAAGATTTTGACATTGAGCTTAGTTTTTCTATTTCATAATCCTCAGATAACCACAACAATTGAGTATTAGTTACTCTGTAAAATGAACTCATCTTAATAATATTCATTTCTTATCTTGCTTAATATTCAGAGAATTGATTCTCTAACATTTGTTCTATTGTACATGTTGGGGCTTTGAGGATTACCTCAACATCTATAGGGCAATAACACCAATCCTGCCACTTGACAATTCTTTAATTCTGTCTAGAGTTTTACTTGTTTTTCTCATACACAATAGATAAACATTGTGTTTGGGTGTGTGTGAGAGAGAAGAATAGTTAATCCCCCTTTCTATCATAAAATTTACTTGGCTTTGATAAATGTATTACTTGGTTTAATTGCTTCAATTGCATAAGATTCAATTTGGCTTTTTGGTACTTTAGGATATCATAACTATAATATCAGAAATGATACATTATTAACAATATGGGGAAAGAGACAAATCAAAAATAGAGAAATTTCAAAATGAAAATGCTAAACTTCTTACTTGGAGCAGCATTATGTAGGGCAGTGGAGGCACTTAAATGACGCAGACCTGAGAAAGAAAAAAAACAAATAAACAACTTAAAATGTAAAATTTTGACAATATCTAACAAGAAATATTTGCATTAATTAAATACTCTAACTTTACTTCCTAATTAGAACATTTATAATATGGTAAAAGTATAATTAAAAGGAAATTACAGCAATTTTAAGTCCTTACTAATATGAGGTTTTCACATGTTAGTCTTTAAATAGATTTTTGGAATTACTATTTTTGTACATTTTAATATCTGTAATAGAGCTTTAAATTTAATATGATAACCTCTTGTAATATTTAATAAAAATTGACTTCAAAGAAAAAATATTAAATTTAAAAATTCATCATTAAAATTTCAAATAGAAAATATTGCTTTTCTTTCTGTCAATTTTCAATTCTATCATGAAATACCAATTAGTCATTCCTTTTTTATACTAAAGTTCACTCTGTCCAAGGCCAAGAGCAACTCAAAGTAGAGGGTTACTGAAGAAGGCCCAGTTTATGAGGATATGTGAGAAAGATAACAGTTAACCCCGGACTTGAATAGGTTAAGATTGTAGTGGTCAAGAAAATATCCTCTTGGGAGTCAGTCCCACAAAGTAGTGGTTTGTGGGAAGAAGCTGTTTGAATTGAACTTCTCACTAATGGAATACAAAGGAATTGAGGAAGTTCACCTCAGTGCATACTCAGCATGGTGGGTCTTAGCTGTGAGGGCTAGAGTTGGTGGAACTAAGGAATGTATAAACATTCTCTATAGAAATGGCTATATAGTATCGAGAGGCTTTTAATGTTTTGTCTGTGGGAAAGGGGTTGTAGGGTGTAAAATAATTCATCACCTGCAAGACCAGGTAGATACTTTTGGATTATCAAGACTGGAAAGTGAAGATTGGGCAGCTCAAGCACAGATATGGCAGTGATACTCCATTTTCAGCTTGATCTGGCTCTTGTAAAGGGTAGAGCATATCAGTAAGAGTTCAATACTTACTGCAGCAGTACGGGGAACCAACCATTTTCCCAACATCTTAAGCAAGGGATTGTATATACAAGTTCCACTTGAGGTCTGGAGGAAACTTCAGTTGCAATAGGTGTTTAAGGCAAGGGGCATCTTTGCCTTAGACGCTTCTTGGAACTGAAGTTTCATTGATGCCTTGACACTCGCTCATTATAATAGATGAAATTTCAGAGTCTGCTTGGTGATGAAGGAATGTTTTTTGAGGTATCAATTGCAACCAGCCAGTTTTCCCAACATTAAATTGCTTGAGCTAGGTCAGATGAGAGATCAGCTTCCAGGCTCTGGTCATCTAGAATCTTGGAGTTGCACCTATATGCCATTGTATAATGATTTTGATATTTGCAATTTTTAAAAAATAAAAATCTAAGGTTCCATACTGAAATGTAATTCTATCAAATTTTTTAAACCTCTATAAGAACAATGTATCTTCAACAGTTTGGAGATTCTAGTAATTAATTAAAAAAAAAATAAAAAACAAAAAAAATTACTGGTTTACTTCAAGCAAATGTTACAACTCTACAATAATATCTTTAAAAAAGAGTGTATGTAAAATAGATGATACTAACTGAAATACCCATTTATGTAAAGTACAAGGTCAAAACTTTGATTACAGCTGGTAATAAAGAGAGTAAAATAATATTTTAGTCTTGATAATGATCATTATGTGTAGTCAGATCTAGGTTATTTGAAACATTTGGGTATATAGTTCTGAAAAGACTAACATTTTTGTGAAAACTCATTTTTTTTCATGTGATCCATAGAACCTTAAAACTAAACTTACAGAGCCAAGTAAAATCTGCTGCAAAATAACAGTGTACATTAATTTCTGTTTGTGCTTAAAATATTCCTAATACAAAAATACATTGCCCATATTCCTAATACAAAAATAAATACATCACCCATTCTTTAAACATCTTAAAAGCCACTTAAAGATTGAATTAGATATTTCAACTAATTTGAATAAATTCTGACTCATTATCACTAACATGCTCATGATTGATTTATTATAGTGAAAAAGGATATTTGGGAACAGTAGAGAGTATGATAATAATCAAGATGAATCTTATCACAATGGCTAATTACAAGTGAAGACATCTTCAACACCTTTAAGTTCCTCAGCACAACAAGATGCTGAAATTGTTATGACTCAACATCAAGTTATTCAGGAGAAATTGAATGGAGGATGAAGATTTTATTTAAGGTTACTAGCTGAATACCTGCCATTTGGAGAGAGAAATATTGTAATAGAGGTTCTTAATGTTTTTACTACTACTAATAATAATTCAATAATAGTTCCACTTATTGAAAAATTTTGTAATAGGAGTTAGATAGGTTCACCTATCATCTGTTCATACTCTTCTCTGATTTCTAAACAGTGGTGGAGGTTTATCTCTTGTTTCCTGTTTAGGATTGGGTTTCTCACTGAAGTCTTCTCATTCTCTTTCACTTCCATTCCTGTCTTAGTTGTTTGTGATGAATTGAAAGAAAAAAAAATTCATACTAAGATAAGTTATGTTTTTGTAGAACATATAGTGAAACAACAATTTTGCTGATAAAAGAAAGCACAGTGGTATAACCTATTGGGATCTCTTACAAGAGAAATCTCAAGGTCAATAATAACCTAATCTAAACTATTGAGGTTTTACCTACCAACAGTACTTTGACCACCTGCATAAGCATTTTAAATACAATGATCAGCAGAAATGCTTGTAGCAATTTATAACAGTTCAAAAATATTTATCTAATGTATTTGATTCCAAAAGTCAATCACATATTCTGATGAAAACAATCTCCTCATATTCAAAAATAATATTTGCATTTATCACTTGACTATTCAAGATGGGATTGTCAAGTACAAACCAATTTCATATCAATAATTAAACTAGAGTGCATATTTTCCTTCATTTTCATATCGAAATAAATTATAATCAAGCTTGAGGAGTGTAGATACATCTATTTTTTTTTAAATAAAAGAGTTAACCATAAATTAAAAAAGACTCATTCAGAAGTTGAATAATTTTACATTGGATACAATATTACTTGTATAAGTGAGGTTATAATAACAACTCTCAAAAATAAGGTTAGCCACTCATTTAAATTACATATAAAAACCCTTCAGAAGATCAAAGAGTAATCAGATTGTATTTATTTTTTGCACTGAAAATGTTGTTAATTCAAAATTTACTCTGGAATAATACATTTTATATTAAAAACATTTTAAAATTGTCCTATACATGCTTTTGTTTTGCTTCTTTTTAGTACAAGAAATATGTAATCAATTAATACAAACACAAATCACTCCACAAATCCCAAATTTAAAAGGGGCATCAATTATTTGAATTTTGTTTAACATTTTTTATCTACCACAATGATTATTGTTCAATTTTTATTATTATTAAAACAATTTGAACACCCATACATAACAATTTGCATGCTTTACATGTTTAATCTTATAATTTTAATTTGTAAATGTTTTTTAACATTTTAACAATCTATTAGTACAATTATTCACCTTATAACTGAATAATATTGTTGTTAAACTTGTTAAAACTACTTATTTTTAAGTATTTCATAGAGAAATACAAATAAAACAAACATAAATAACAGCCATTTTTTATTGCAATTAAAAATAATAATTTATCACTTAAAAAAAATAAAAATAAAAAAAATATTAAAGTTTCAAAAAGGAAGAAAACTAAATTTAACATTTTTGTAGTTTTACCACAAATAAAAACCACAGCCACTTTAAAATTTATCAGGTTTTAATTTTTCAACTAATAATTATAATATCATAATTATTATTGTGATATTAGAAGAATAAAATTATAATGTGGTATATTTTTAAACATATGATGTATATGAAGTATTTTCTCATCTTTTCACATTACAATCATAAACAAGCTGCTTCTCCCACTTTCCTTTCAATAATATTGGAATATTTTTAAAACTATTGTCACTTTATAATTTCAATTAAATATAATTTTTTCTTTGGATTTTATTACATTTTAGTAAGACAGCTGATTTATTTAATTAGTCTAGGTACCACAAAAATAGATGCCTTTTTCCTGAAATGAAAGCAAGAAAAAATTGTTAAAAATTAGGGAGATATTACTTTTTGGGATCTGTTTCATCCTTCCTCCCTTCAATATCTTATGTCTATTTTTTATTGGAGGGGAGGGAGTTTGTTATATTTTTTATGGTTACATAAAGAAAAATCAGCAATGTTTAACCTTTGTGCCTGTAAAAAAAATTTTCCCTTGATATTGCCATTATTTTGACTACCTTCACTTCTTGACAATTATCATTGTTTTAAAAGATTAGAAATTTAATAAAACTTATATGAAAGTGAATTTATAAATTTTCTTTGTTCTTGAAAATTGACAAGGATATTAAACACTAATTTTTTTTATTTATAAGAATAATTTTATATTTACAACCAAATAACTAAAAACAATGGTAAATTTGCTTTTTAACACCCGCGCTAAATATCTCTTAAAATTTTCCCAAATCGTCATAATTCCGTGTAAATGTACATGCTGAACTTGAATTAACAATTAAATTATGAAGAAACCTACTGTTTTGGAATTATTGACAAGAAGAAAATCGGACTACTTGTTGATCATTCGTCTCCCATTACTGTCATCATGACTGTTTCACTGCGTAGTACTTCCGTTGGCGTAATCAGAAAATTTGGCCTATTTTTACTTCTTTTACACACAGACTTTCCTAGCAGAAAATCACTGCGTACTACCAAAACAGTAGGTTTCTTCATAATTTAATTGTTAATTCAAGTTCAGCATGTACATTTACACGGAATTATGACGACTTGGGAAAATTTTAAGAGATATTTAGCGCGGGTGCAATTTTACCAAAACAATTGCATTAAGACTTAGTAAGACCAATACAACGTAATGTTTATCATTTACTAATTTATAAAGAAATAAATAAGAAAACAATGTTTTTACTTGTAAATTTATAAACATTTACTAATGTATAAAAATATGCAAACCAACTATAATGAAATCCTTAAGTTATTTACCATTTTAAAAAGTTGATTGGCAGTTTTTAGCTGAGGTTTTTTTGCCAACCATTCCAAAGAACACAATTCACCAGTTGCTTTTTAGTTTAGTCAAGGTGTTTAGTGTCCATTTTTAATCAACACACGGCCAACAAATAATCTTGTAGCAGAATTTCTAGGCATTTTTAAAAAACTTAGCAACGATTTAAAATTTTTTTCAAAATTATGCTTTTCAAAAATAGTGTAGTTTGCAGAAGTCTCAGGCCTTGTATTTCTATTGATTAGGCATTCTTGACCCTATGATTATAAAAAAAGTTTTAAAATTAAAACAAAGTAATGTGATAAAATAATTTCAGAAGAAAATGTATGGAAAAATCAATTTTATTTAAATTTTCTTGTATACTTCATAGATAAAATTATGAATAAAAAACTGGTTTTCCCTTCAGTTATTTTTATAAAATGGTAAATGAATAAATATTGCATTGTATTTGAGTTGACTTGTATATTTTTTTTTATAAATTTTTGAATAAAAAGATTTTTCAAATTTCTTTCTTTATAAAATAAATAATACATTGCATTGTCATTGGTTCACATTTTTATAATCGTGTAAATCATTGCCAAGAGTGTCAAACACTAAAACAAAGATTCATTGAAACACTAAAAACAAAGATTCATTATTAAACATTGCCCAAAAATCCGTGAAGAAGATGTTATTTCTAGTAGAAAATTTATGCAATATCACATGCGAACATAGTGAAAATTTTGTCTCTAATCTTACCAAAGATAATACAATAAAACTTAAAATCATTTTCTTTCAGAATGGACAAAAAAAAAAAGTATGAAAGGCTTTTATTCTTTCAGCAACATTTATCAATTCAATGACTATAAATTTTGCCCATTTTTTGTTAATTTCAATTTTCAACTCTGTTAATACATTTTTTTTAATGAAATTCAGTATTATTTTTTTTTAAATCACATTAGGTACAATTATATATATATTATGGCATGAAATATGTAAGAAAATAAAATAAAAGCAATGAATTAAATTCAAATGTATCATTTAACTAAAAAGAAAAAAAAATACTTTTAATAAAAAAATGATTCTTTCTAAGTTTAATAAAAAAGATAATTTATTTTTAAACATAAGTTAAGTACCAATTTTCTGCTGGGGTTCCATATTTCTTTAATTTTTATTTTTCGCGTGAATCCAAAGTCAGCGTATCATTTAGTTTTTGTTTTTAATTTTTAACCTTTGATCACACAGGCTACCCTGCATAAATAAACGTTAGGTTTTAAATTAAAAACTAAAAGTAAACATTATTTTACTTTTTAAATCCAGTTAATCCTTAAATTTACTAAATGACTTCGAAATATCTCTAAGACAAATACTGGATTTTGAAGAGATTTTTTAGATTTGTTATTTTTACATTTATTTTTCTTTTATAATGGCAGTTCGATGAGTGACGAGTGAATGAGTCCATGTTCTAAAAATGCCTAATTTAAATTAATTTTTCTTTAAAAGTTTTTTAGGCTATTATCTTTGAAATTAAACCAAAATTTAACTTCAAAGAAGATATTTTTAAATTATTTAAAATGAATTTTCGTTTTCTTTCTTTTTAGAAAGTCAGTGACGGTAAAAATAATAATAATCACTTAGTTTTATATTTTAAATTGAATATGCTGAACCTCAAAATTGTTGAACTATTTAGGAGTATGGCGGAATTTTAACTAAATGCGAATATCAGAAAAGATAAAAAGCAATTAATTCACTTTTTAAATTTTCAGACAGTGTCATTTTTACGGGTACTATGCTAGTTTGTTTACGAAATCTATCACATAGAAAGTTATCCAAATTAATAATAAAATAAATTAATTGTAAATAATGAAAAGTTCGATTGGTCATTTTCCAAATCTTAGGATTCATTTTTTAAAATTTTTTAATGATAAAACGTAAACCCCCCCCCAAAAAAAACCCTAAAAATGTTCTGTGTTTAGTTTATACTTTTAATTACTTTAATGCTGAAAAAAAAAAAAAAAAAAAAAAAAAAAAAAAATTTTTACTTTATCATTTTTTTTACTAAATAAAAATTCTAGTTTCAACCTTTGGAAGTCATATTTCCTGCAAATTAACGTTGCATCGGCTGTCTTGCGAATGGCAATTTACACTTGTCACTTTTTGTTGGAAATGAAATAATATTCGATATTTAAAAAAAAAAAAAAAAATCTGGCACTGAATAAAAAATCCTAAAAGACGTCTTTTCGAAGCGTCAGTTTCATTTTCTTTTGTCAACCCGGTGATCACATAATTCAATTCATTAATCAGTATTTTTTAATTGTAAGAAGAATTATGCAGTTTAAAAACATTACTTTTTTAAACTAAAGCCATTTTTGTAAAATAAACTAGCTTTAAAAAAAGTTTGAAATACGCAACTATTTTCAAACTTTGAAATGATTTTTTTTTTTTACTTAAATGAATGAATGCTTTATGAAATCATTTAAGAAAATTGAAAAAAGTTATTAACTTAAATAAATTTACGTGTGGTATTGTAAAAAAATAAATTAGTCATCTGAAAATTAAATTCCTAAATTAGGGTACAGAAAAAAACGTAAATAAAACAAAATTACTTATTTAAGAAAAATAGTATGAAAAATTAGAAGCAGGAATGATGTTTTCTTTTAGAGAATAGAAAGAAAAATTCAACATTTAGTGGTAATATAAAATGTATAAAAAAATCCATACCAAGTGCTTTAGAAACTGCCAAAGCAGAACAACCTCTTCTTCTCACTATCGCAGCCATTGGTACTTTTGTCATAAACAACATTGTTTAAAATTGAACTTTGACCACAATTTGCGTTGATTTTATTAAACGATATTATTATTGTTATGTAGTAATAAAATTTCTGAAAAATAAAATTGATATTTAAAACAGATTAAAAACTTTGCAATATTCTCTTCAAGCTGCTGGATCAGACGAAAATCAACTTTGTATTCATTCAGTGTGAAGCTGTGAAAGTTCGAAGTTTAAAAAGTCAGGTGGCTGGAAGAGAAAGAGGAAAAAAACAAATTGTTTTAAGCATGGCTGGTGTAGGTGTTATTGGTGCATTGAGACAAATCTCTTCGAAATTTCACCTTTTATGTTTGCAAAGTAAGTCTAACATTTACACTTGATTCTTAGCAATATTTTTATTTAATTTACATTTTTCTTCGTTTTTGTACTGTTGGGGTATGTTTTCTTTTTTTTTATATCTGTCCCACTTTGTGACTCAAGAAAAATCGTTCTCATTACTAAGTCCGAAGTAATCGATTTTTTAATCATTTACTTAAAAATAAAATCTTTAGAACTCTGCCGTAAAAATAAAATAAATATAACATAATCGGGTTATCTGCGTATTTTTTCTAATTTCATCAAATTTACATTTACAATGTTGAAACCTAAAAAAAGTTAGTAGTTCAATGATGTTTTTCTTGCTAAACAAAAACCGACATCGAGCGTGCCGGTTTAAGAAATCTTTTTTTATTTATTATTATTTTTTAACAAACTCCTAGGTTAAACAAAAAAACAAATACTAGGAAAACAGCACATAAAAACTTTTTGAATGTTTCTAAAAATAAATCATTGCAATAGGTATTTTTTTTACTACTTTTTAGTTTAACAGTACTTTTTCCTGTTCAAAATTCGAGCTTTTTTGTTATGATGCACAGCACACCAAGATGTTTTTACTTTAACCTTACATTACACAATGACAATATAATTTAATTTTACAGCAGTAAAAATTGTCACCTTTATATTGAGTGAGTGAGCATTTGACTTGCACTCCGAGGAAGAAGAAAAACAAACAAAAAAGACACTCCATTTATTCAAATTGGCCCAAAGTCAAATTTAATTATAATTATTTTTTTGGCTTTTATCTTCTTGCATGGTATTTTAATTATAACGACGTTTCAGCCATGTTTCTTTACATTTACAAGCTATAATTGATGTATTTAATTATTCTTTGTACTGTTTTAAATCATTATATTTTGGATATTAAGCAGTTTTTTTGTTCAATCTAAGCAATAGATTTTTTTTTTACTTTCATAAATCAAAAGACAACTCTCCTTCAAATTTACTTCCCCTGTTTGTCATGATACGGAGTGGAATTCCAGGTCTTGAAATATGTGTATTTACAAAAACTCATTGTGGGATAATTACAGATAATGGTTGAGCCTCAGTAGTTGAACGGTCTCTACACGTTAAGAGATTTACAGGGGATATGGATCTGAAACCTTACGAACTGAAAGGAGTGGTCTGGCAATATGGATAATTTGAACGAGTAGTGATGGTAATTCCAAATTTTCAATGGGAGATCTTGTATTTTCTATTTTAAATTCTTGGACTCTTGGCAAGATACAGATCAATACAAAATTTGGTTACAGGTTTATCCATACTTAGCCAATAATTTCTGGAGTTAAGTAACTTTATAAATAGTCAAGTAAAAGTATGAGATAATGAATGCTAAAGATATTTACAAAATCTTTCAATATAAAATATCTATCATAAGAAATTGATGCATCACATAGCTTAGAATTATTATTTGACCAGTGTTTGGTAATAATTCTAAGATATGTGATGTATCAATCTCTTTAAGATAAATGATTTTAGTTCTTTAGATTGTGCCTAAGTTATTTTTGGAAAATCACAGCTCTACTTTTATTGCAACATACAATCAGCTAATATATTCTGATTGACTTGAATATCTATTTTGTTAAAAATGTGTGCAGTAAGATGTTTTTGTTGGCAATCTGATTTTGTTGGGTTTAAACTGAAAATTTCACATTTGTGATTTGATCTGTCAGTAAAATTACATGTTAACTTTCAGTGAAGTGACGAAAAGGAAAAACTGTTTAATAGGATTCTAGCAACCATATGTTGGAAGTAGAATACTTTTTTGAGTTTAACTTTTTGGTAAAGAATTAAATAGTAATGGCTATTGCATCTATCACTTGACTACTGTCAATGACCAATTGATAATCAGAGATTTAATATTAGGGTGGGCTAGGACAGCAATATTTGAAAGCAGTTGTACAATATTATTGAAGGAGTCTTTTCTCATATTGGAAAATTTGAAAGAACATTTGGAAATAGCCTCATACATTTAGACAGTATCATTTTGGCATAGGGAATAAGATTAAAAGACAAATGAAAAGACATCATACCTAAAAATCTATATAAACTCTTAGAATGATTTGGATAAGGAAAAGATTTCAATTTATTAATCATTTTGTCAGTGAGTAAAAGATTTTTTACACTCACATTATAACTGAAAAAAATTAAATGTCAAAATATCTAAATTAGAAACAAAGGCACATTTTTGACAGAAATTTTAAAATTGTTTCAATCTAAATTTATAAATGCTCTATCTAAATCATTTTATGTGCTTTTTTGTCATCATTAAATATTTGGATATCATCTAAAGGCTCAAATTTTATCTGTAAATCATTGAAATGTTGCTGTATTTTCCACTTGTAATTTAAAATGATTATATTCTACCAGTCTGAAAGTAGTTACTGTTGTTTTGTGTACATCATGAGGATGTAATTTTTATCTGGTGATTAGCCAGTTTATTTTAAAAAAATAGCATTTGTTGGCAATTTTATGGGTAAATTAATTGATATTTGGTAGTTCATATTTTGTAATACTACTCTGAGTATAATCACTACAACATCAGTTTTTATCAGATTTTGAAGCCAGATGGAGAAGGTATTAATCCAGAATTCTGAAGCTTCTTAAATTTTGCCTATACTGCTTTCTGCAGCAAAAGCTGATGTCCTGTGATAAACCATGCAGTATTTTTCAGTTGTATTTCCATGAGGTGATGTAAAAGTTGAGTATTTTTCTTTTTATTTATTTACTCACAAATTGAGTGTTGCTAATAATTATTAAAAATAGTCACATTTAAATTAATCTGTTCCTTTTGTAATATTGTCATGCATAATTGTTTATTTTTACATTTTATGGTTAAGCCAACGTTATTAAAAAAATGTAGGCCTAATAAAAGATTAGTGATATCAATGATTATAAAATACCATTGGAAATCAGGACTTTAAACCCACAGATTTGCTTGTTCTTGACATTTTTTTCTCTACCACTGTCAGATAACATTGATAGAGTTGATTCCCAAACAGTTCTGTTCACTATAGAAATGGGTAATGTAGAAATACTAGTACTAGTGTCAATGACAAATTTTATTTTGGTAGCTTCCAGTCAAGCAACAGTTTGGGTTTGTTGGAGCTAATGCAGTTTACTTAGGTAACTCCATGAGATTGCTAAAAAAAGAGCATAGCATGATGAAAAAGTTGCCAAACTTGACAAAAACAAAATTTTATCATCTAAATGTTTATTATTAAGAGGAGAGATCAAAGTATTTTGAGGATATTTTTTTACATTTTTTAATCGTTCCTAGCATGTTTGAAATTTTCATTAAAAATCTTTTTTTTCTTTTTTTTTGAGTAAGCAAAATTGATGATAATCAATCATGGCAAACATTTTTTTCCATTTTATAAAAAACATGAAAATTTCAGTTTGAAATTCTTTTTAAAAATCAATTATCATTTTTTTCAAAACATATTTATGAAAATCAGAAAATATAATGTTTATTTAAAATATTTTAAAACCAGCATTATTTAGTTTCTGCACCGAAAAGGTGTAGTTTGAAAATAAAACAAAGCAGGTCATAACATTTCATGTCACTTGACAGGTGATGAATGATGTATTGACGGATTACGTAAGGATAATTTGTTCTATGGAAGGAGAGAAGTGAAATTATTTAGATTTAAGTGAACAAATTGTTTACCTCGTTATTTTTAAGGAAAACTTTCAGCACTCTAATTTTCTTTTGTACTTAGCTTTCACCTTTACTTTGACAATGCTTTATGGAAAATATAAAGAAATTAAAATAAGATTGTTAAGAGTGAGATTAAATTTCATAAGAAAGGTATCTACTTAATTTATAGTTACCTTTCTTATGAAATTTTATCAGAAGTGTACATAAAATACTATAATTTTATGTACATTTATTACATTTGACTGTGTTATTTGTATTTCCATTCATTTTATTATTAATTTTGATATTTCATTTATGGAAAAATGTCATAACTGAGATTAATATAAAAATAAGATCATATAAATTTCATAAGATGATACTGATACTTGTAGGTACCCTTCCCAGTTGAAATTGAAAAATCAAATTAATTTCTCCAAGTGTTTTGCAAAAATTAAGGCCTTAACAGCGGAGAACAATGCTTAACTCAAATAACACAACTTAATTGTATTCTGGTTGGTCTTCCGTACTTTATAATTACAGCCCGATCATAAACACAAAATTACATTTCTTAATTACTGGGGTTGGTGTCTTCTGATTAGTCAAAACAATACAATTTACAATGCTCTATCTCATAAGGACACTTAGGAAAGCAGATGTGGTTTTTAACTAATTTTATAATATTTTAACAACTTAAATGTAAAAATCTATTATAATTAAAGAAATAAATAATTGCATTAAAAATTCATTTTTCATTGAAAAAATTTTTTGCTTTCAGAAAATATTGTCCATATTCATAAAAACAACTAAAAGCAAATAAAAGCATTTGAAATTAAATATCTTTGCGTTTAAGCATGAAACAGACTTACGTCACTGGGTGTTGACCACAATGTTGACTTTTATATTTACATCAGCTTTATCCCTGATATTAAGCACTTATAGCATACCTTAAAACTAATATATATATATATATATATATATATATATATATATATATATATATATTTACAGGGTTAGTATAGATGGAATAAAATTCCAATAAACAAAACACTATTTTTTAAAAAGTGATCAATACAAAAATAGAGCAAATAATATTTTTTCTATAATTATAACATAAACATGTTATAGCATCACTACAAAAATAGCTATTTTGTTTCAACACTTCTGTGATAGTGTTGATTGCAAAAATTTTTTTTGAAAATTCAAAACCAAATCAAACCCCCCTCAATAGGGGAAATATTGTTACATAAGCTATGATGACCAATCAGAATACAAGTATATGAAAATTCAAAAAAGCGACAATATATTCTAAATACAAACCATTAATGCATTAAAGTTAATGTTAGATTAAACTAGAAATCAATATGAAATAATTAAGTTCTAATTTCATGGTAAAATTAAAGATTGAAAATTACAAATTTCAAATTTAATCAAGCATTAGGTTTAAAATATTACAAAGTTATTCAAAAAGAGAATGGAGGAAAATATATATTTTTTTTTTTTTTCCCCTCCATTCCATTTTTCTTTCAATGGGAGTTTACTTTTCATTCACACCTCTCTCTTTAATATGCTCATCTTTTTATTTATTTGAAACTAGTTAACTAAATAGGAAATGTGCTGACCTTTTTCCATTTTTTTCATATTCAACAAAGATTTTAATATATAATAAATTAAAAGGTTATTTTTATTTTAAATCAGTTTAAGCAGTAAAACTAATTTAAAATGTGTAGTTTAAATTCGAAATCTTAAAATTTCTTAGTAGACGTTATTTCTAAGTGACAAAATGTAGATATTGTATTTGTTGTATTGTTTTGCTGTTTGTAAACTAACTTCCTCTTCTCACCGTCTTTGGTACACTCCATCTTTTTTTCTCAACTTCCGTCCTATGAACGCTGTGATTGTGCGTGAATTTTTTTTGCCAGCTTAAAAAACAATATATAGCTTCCACATGAGACTCTTTTTACGTACAGACGCCAATGAGCTTTTTTTTTTTTTTTTTTTTTTTTTTTTTTTTTACCTTTACCCCCCCCTGATCTCATGATCACATCTCACGTTACATAATCATCCTTCCATCTGGGTGGGTGTCACTCTCTGCGATTTCCGCAGTGTTTGGGGCTGAGCCTCATGAGAACTTCTCCAATTTTCTCCTTCATTCTCTAAATCCTCTTGAATCACTCTTAGGTCAAGAATATGCCTTGGCATACCGTCCACCTCAACATTGTTGCACGACTGTGCCCCAGTAACCATTCCTCTTGTCTATTTTGTTGTGCAGTGGGCTCCAGTTGGCTTGACCCAAACCTCCTCTCCAATCCATATAGATTCAGGGCTGTCAGAGCGTGTTAAACATGACCAAACTCTAGAATGTCTCCATTGGTATGAGTAAACTGCTCTGTGTGGCATAGTGTCTTCACGTTGGCCAGATTTAGGCGACATATACCAAAATACTGCTTCTGCAGGTGATATCCCTCCTCTCTCGGCAATGACTTTTATAGTTCGGTGGTTTCATTCTACGATACCATTTCCACTAGGCCTGTACACTGCTCTATAATATTGCCTAGTGTTCCACTTATTCAACATTGACCGAGAAACTTCCGAATGGAACGCTGCCCCATTGTCCATGAGTACCTCTTCAACTGGTGCACACTCGAAAAAAATTTCCTCCAGCTCCTTCGCAATGATGTCTGCCTTTTACTGCTCGAATCTCCCTCCAAATGGCGAATCAGCCAGGGCCACAATCAACTATAGTCAGTTTCACCTCTATAATGCATCACATTGATAGATAATATGGTCCAATTGGTGTCTACTTGGATCTCTCCTAATTCGTAAACATTTGGCGATGGGTCGATTGATTGACAATGATCGCAGCTTCTAACCACCTTCTGTACAGTATCTCTTGACACCTCTGGGTAGACTTTCCGTACTAGATATAGTGTTCTGTACACTCCTACATGATGCAGTCTGTGCAACTCCTTGGCCTGCATGGCACGTCGCTGTAATAGCTTTCTCTACTTTCAGCCAACTCTTTTTCACTCTGGTTAGAGCATTGGCCTTATTTCTGTCAGAGGTCACGAACGTCACACTCAATTTTAAGTTAAATTCATCAATCATTTCCCTCAGAATCCCCAAACGTTGCATGATAATTAGCTCTGCTTCTCCTTTTGTACGGATCCTTTTTTTCGTCTGTTATTGTAAGACTGGTCCAACTGCAGACAGTAACCGAATCAATTCGAATCTCAATCTCTTTTAGACCCCATTTCAATGCGAGGTTTACACCCTTTATCGTAGCATCCAACTCAGCAACGTTGATATGGTTGTAGTCGCGTTTCTTTCTTAACAACGCCGCATCTTTGACTATCGCACCATCGATCTCAATACATACACCAGTGGCCATACTGCTTGCGTTGCACCATACAACGCCCTTTTCCAATTTGGGAACATGACATCTCCCTCGAACCGGATCATGGTGTCGAACTTCTTCCACAACTTCCCGTACAACACCGGTTGTTTCACTATCCACTATGTCTTCCCAATCGATTTCTTCTGCTCTTCTCTTCAAATAACTGCAGGCGATTCTAAGCCATCCAGCTATTGGGTAGTGGCCCACCATTTTTCTGCAGACAGAGAACAGTCCACGTCTGCTCATTTTCTCATGCACCTCAGGCAGGTCATTCCCTCTCGCAAATACCAGATCTCCTGCTTTATCCGTATGAAGCCGAAGACCCAATGCTGCTCCTCCTTCTAATGGTGGCTTTGCTGTTAAGCCAAAGTTGTTAAGAGGATTTACAAGGTCTGCCGCTGGTACCACTGTTTCATCCACTAGTATATTGTCAATATACGAATCCGTGTTTTTTCCAATGTGTTCCTCTTTTGTTAGCACATTTTTTAGGATTTTTGACATAATCTTCGGGGCTACATTTAGTCCGAAACCCAACCTCGTTAAACAATAGGTCTGTCCCTCGTACCGAACTAACTGGTACTTCCACAGATGTCTCATGACATGTATTTGTAAATTTGCGGACCTTAGATCAACAATTTTTGATGCCGTTGTCATTTGCCTCCATTTCCTCATTGTTTCTCCACAAACGTCAATTGCATCCCCACCAGAATGACACATAATGTATTTATTTACTTCTCGGTAATCGAGAACTGGCCTGACCTTGTTTTTTGTGGGTTGTTCCACTGCCATTAAGGGTAGCACTCCCGTCTGAACATCCTGGTCCCACAGGGTTAAGATTCCTTCCTCAATCCACCGTTTAACTTCACTGTCGAACTCGACCTTCTTCTCCTTACTCAATTTAGCATGATAGTGACTAACGTTTTTTAATATCGGGGGTTCTGAAATCCATTTCCATTCCACGGTCCACTTCTTTCCATCAAATCTTGCACCAAAGTCCTTATCTAATACTTCGCATTGCATTTTTTTGCTACTCTTGCTGTTTGGTTGTATGTTCATAGCACAATCTCCTCCTCTGAACTCCACGTTACCATTTCTGTAGACGGTAACCCCTCCAAGCTGGCAGATAACATCCATGCCCACAATGACGTCAACACC
Organism: Acanthosepion pharaonis; assembly: GCA_903632075.3. Taxonomy (NCBI): domain Eukaryota; kingdom Metazoa; phylum Mollusca; class Cephalopoda; order Sepiida; family Sepiidae; genus Acanthosepion; species Acanthosepion pharaonis. The sequence continues at coordinate 45,007 of CAHIKZ030003573.1, read as the reverse complement.
ATCAATGATCTTTTCCATTGCAATTGCCTCAATTCTCAGTAACCGTCCACATACCTCCAACGTCACTGTGCTGATCCCTCTGCACACAACCTCCCGTCCATCCACTGATCTTACAGTACTTGTACTCCTACAATCAGTCGAACGACCCAACCAGATTTTTTGCAGTCTCGCTACCAATTTCACTTTCGCCAACCAGGCCATCAAATCACCTTCGCCACTAAATGTTTTCACCATATTGACAGTTACTTTTTGATTCCCCTCCATACCGTCACAGTGCTTTATATGTATATGCCGAAATAGCATATAGTTTAAATTCGAAAGACTGTCTTAAAATTCCTTAGTAGACGTTAATTCTGAGTGACAAAGCATAGATGTATTTGTTGTATTGTTTTGCTGTTTGTAAACTAACTTCCTCTTCTCTCACCGTCTTTTGTACACTCCATATTTTTAGCTTTTTTGTATACTAACTTCCTCTTCTCTCACCGTCTTTTGTACACTCCATATTTTTAGCTTTTTTGTATACTAACTTCCTCTTCTCTCACTGTCTTTTGTACACTCCATCTTTTTTTCTCAACTCCCATCCTATGAACACTGATTGTGTGTTAATTTTTTTTGCCAGCTTAAAAAAACAATATATAGACTCTTTTTACGTACAGACACCAATGAGATCATTTTTTTTTTTTTTTTATCTACAAAATGAACAAAAAAATCCATATTACAAGCAGTAATTAAGGCAAAATATATCTAAACACAACATTTCTGTCTTCAATACTTTGGATATTTATTGGAGAAAAACCTTTTCTACTTTTTTGTTGGTAGAAAATTGTGTATTAACAAAACTGTTTAGTTAATTTGGTTACCCATAGTTTGACTACGTTACTTTTTTCCATAAAATTATTTTAAGTTAGTTTACAGAGAAAAATATCTCTTCTATCAATCTCTGCTTTCTTTTGCCACAATATCATTACATTTTAGCAAATGAACAGCAGATGTTAGTTACAGCTATGTTTTAAACTATTTATTTGAAATTGGCTTATTTGAAGCTGTAATCATAATAATTCAGTTATGACTGAAGATGACACAATGCTAGATACATCTTGGTTAAAATTAATTTGGACATCATATTCTTGCTAGATAAAGATAGCGTAATTAAATTTTGAATTTTGATGCTAGTTTTAAAATAGACTAACTTGAATTACTTATGAGAAGAAAGTCAGTTCTATATTCAGTAGTGTTAAAATTTCAAATATGGCCCAATTTGCTCATTGTAGCACTGTAAACCTGAAAGTTGCTAGAAAATCATTAGATATTATCAGAATATCTTAGAATTCTATTTGTGTTGCTGAGGTCAAAATATAGGACAGTTTCTTATCAACTTCTGTAGGTCAAGTTACATTTTAAAGTGGAAAAGCAAAGTAGCTGGGCAAAATCCGTTTTATACATATACATCATTAAATCTTTTAGTAGGACAAATGATAAAATTATTTTAACAGCTTTCTAAAAAGAAAAAAAATCTATGAAGTTAACCAAAAGTTTATCTTGTATATTTATATTTGTGAACAGCTTAAAATTCCACTATTATACATATACAATGGAAATTTGATCAGTGATTGATTCAAACTTGTAAATAATAGAATGAAGAGGGATAAGTGCAGTCTTTTTAGATTATTTAGAGTAACATTTTGTACCCTTAAAAATTTCTTTTGGATTTGTCAGTACCTGGCAATTTATATGATTTGGCATTATATTTGCATTGATAGGCTTAAAAAATGTCTATTTCAATTTGAAATAAATAAAATATTTATAGCAGTATTAGATTTATTGGCAAATATTAACATATGTAACTGCAAAAAAAAAATGGTGATGTTTTTTTCTTTAAATGTTGTTATTACTATATACTCCTACAGCAATGTTTGTTTAAGAAACTATTTTTAGAATTTTAATAAGACCCAAACATATAAAAAATGATTTATGCAATCTCTTTTTTCTCAACAATTGACAATGAAAAAATTAATCGTTATTTATTTTATTAGATTGTTTATTTACAGGAATAATTTTATGTTTATGAGTTTATAAAAATATGAACCAACTACAATGCAATATTTATTATTTACCATATTATCAAGAAATAACTATGAAAAATATTTTTTTTTATTCATAATTTTATAAAAATGTCTGTGAATGTAATTATAAAGATTAAAAAAGTGCATTTTCTAAGTATTTTTTCATTTGATCTTTTTACCATTCACTAAAAGTATTTGGAAGTATCTGGACTTATATTTTTGTTATAAAATAAAATAAGACATATCTTGGCTGATTTACAGGGAAATAAACTAACATACTCAGGAGCGGGAGCGGGACAAGGCCCCGTCACAAAATGACCATTATCTTCGTTTATGCATGTTCCTGACGAAAAATAAAATAATATTTTAAAGTGTTTCTATTTTTCTACCAATAAAAATGTTTCCCTCCTAATTATACTCGCGTCATTTTTCGAGCCTGTTAAGCCATAAAAAACGCCATAAAAGGGGTCACACGGAAGTACAACGGCGGTCAACAGGAAGCCAGGGAAGAGACCTGCCATGGTCAGGCTGAGCGGTCAGCAGGAGGAGCGCCACACCAACCAGTTAGAACTACTATGAGAGATTAACCCAGATCTTCAGCCGGCCTATGAACTATACCACAAGGTAGCTGTCCCAAAACCACACGGTCCTATTGAAATAAATCACGTAAATCTATTTCTACTGTTGTTGTATTTCTTTCTTGCAACCATAGCTTGTCTATAACATTTTTTTCTCAAGAATAGTGTTTAAAACTTGTTATCTATCCTTGATAGAAAAAAGAGAGAATATATGAATACAGTTTCATATGTTTTGGTTTTATTAAAATTCTAAAAATGTCATTTTAAAACAATATAAATTGCTGATGGAATATACAGTAATAGCAATGTCAAAAGAAAGACAGTCTTTTTTTTTTTTTTTTTTTTTTTTGTACGTAGGTTAAATTTCCGTCAATTTATTAATTACATAAATTTAATACAATGTTAGACTGGACAGTGAAACTAATTTCATAAGTTTCATTATTTACATTTGGACTAATGTTGTTATCGTCATGTTTTTGGCCATTGTTCACCCTAGTCTTTTTAGTTTTCTGGATAAATTTTGGGGAATTTTGAACTGAACAGCATGCCAACATTACTTTCTGTGCTTAAAACTGTTATGCTGCATGCACATATTTACTTTTGTACAAAGTTTACTTTCAGCGACATTGCATCATGGGCAAAAGGCAAGGAAAAGTAATTATAAATATGGATTCAAATATTGCCTATTAAAGTTTTTGCTGTAAAATAAAAACTTTCAGGCAAGTAAGCAATAGTTGAGTTTATATTTTTTTTTTTTTTTCTTAAATAAAATACTAACTTGTTTATATTTTTTATAATTTCAGTAAAATGTTTACATTTTTATCTTGAATGTTTTTAATATTGTTTCCTTGCTAGTTTTTCTAATAATTTATAATACTAAATTAATAAAATGATTACTAATTTACTATGAATTTCAGTATGTGCCATTTTACCCATTCATTAAATGTCAAAAATGTACTGTATATAACTGAAAAGCTTGATACATTGAAAGAAAGATTAATACTTTTCTGGGGGGGGGAAAATAATAAAAATTATTATGTGGACTTAAAAAGGACAGTGAAAATAGGTCACTGCAAAAGTAACATTAACTTGTATGATCTCAATTTCATTAACAATGTTAAAGGTAGAAACTGGTTTTTATTTTTATTTTTTTTACTGCAGTTATGCTCATTTTACCTGAAAATTTTGAATACCATATATACTCGCATATCATGTGACTTTAAAGAGTTAATTTTGAAGCTAATTTGACTACAGTAAATGGATACATAGTTTGGTCAATGGTGCAGTGAGGGCCAGCAGTACACGTGCTAATTTTGTATCTTGTGTATGATGTGACTCTCTTAAAATTAGCTTCAAAATTAGGTCTTCAAAAGTCGCATGATATGTGAGTATATACAGTACATTTTACAGCAGAAGTTATTGTCAGCAACATTCAGTCAGTTATGTGCCATGTGTGATACATGCTTAGGCAATCATTTGAGACATGACTGACGAGGCAGATTTTTTCCCACAGTAGGTTGCCATTTCTTTTTGCGGTAGACCAGTTGCCATCCAAGGCCATAGAACCCGGTCTGTCCTTGCTATTTACCCATAGTTGGGAGGAGAAGAAGATGATTCATACCTTGCCCAAAGGGTATTAGCATGTAAGTGAATGTAATGGATCTGACTGGAATTTGAACTTGGCTCTCCGATTTCTCAATCCGAGCCGCTATCCATTACCTCACTGTGCCTCCTCCTCAACAACACTAAATAATAAAAATATTCATAATCTCTAATTTGGATTCTTTTTCAGAAAATACCAAGTATTTTTCAAGTCTTGCTGGTGAGTTTTTATTTTAAATTTTCTTTTTCATATTTATGAAAGTCAAGTGTTTACTGGTATTTTTTTCTGGCAATATGAGTTTTATTACAGAATGGAATTGTACACCATCTCATTGACTTCACATGTTAAAGTGTAGAAATTATGATTTATTTTTTTTAATTTGTTCTGTTAATTTAGATTAAATTTCATCTTTATTCTTGATCTTTGAATTGTTGCATTTAAATTATTGATAGCAACACATTTATGAAGCTTTTAAAGAGCAAAAGTCTATATCTAGTACAAACTTTTTATGTCTTACATGCTAAAATGTATTGGAATGTTTCTTGTATATTGACATGTATTGTTGAGGTTTGTTAGTTTATCAATAACTTACAGGTTAAACTTTTCTATTTCAGCATTCCACATTCTACATTCTTATATTTGTGCATGTTTGTCAGTAAATTTAATATTCTGAAAGTGATGTTTCTTGTTTTTTATAACATCAATAATGTTGATTAAGTAGGGAATGCTGGGAGCAAAACAAATTGAGTTGCAGTTTGAATAAAATAGTTAAGTTTACCACGTCTCATGTCTTTGTGTTGATTCATCTTTTCAGCAGCCAGTCTCATATAATTTATCTTTCCCTCCTAAACTCAGTGGAACATGGTGTTAGAGAGGGATTCTTTCTAAAAGAAGAAAATTATTTTCTAGTTGAAGAACAGGACCAATTTTGAAAAAAAAAATTTTATTAAAAAAAAAATGTTCAAATTAACTATACCAGAACTGTTTGACTTTACAAATTTGTGAAATTAGCATAAATGATTGCAGAGATTTCAACGCTTTTAAAGAAACATAAAAAATCTGGGAAGAAGATAACAAAACTCAAGTTGTTACATTAATGTATTGCATGGGAAGAGAAGCCGAAAATATATTCTGGAAATTTTCTTTCTCATGACAAGAAAATGCAAATGTGTACAACTTCATTTTGGAAAGATTTAATGCCTACTTCATGCCTAAAAGAAATATAATTTATGAAAGGACAAAATTTTATCTTAGAGTTAGAATAAAATTAAAGAAAAATATTGGAACACTGAAGGAAAGGATCAAGTCAGCAGACATTGCCAACAGGTCGTATATTATCACAACTAATCCAGGGGATATACAAAGAAATAGGCAACATATTTCACTTTCAGATTTTGAAACATAAACTAATTAGTAATCATTACAAGAATCTTCAAACAAATAATATTACAAGAGAAAGTATTGGAAAAACTCTGAGCAGATAAACAATACAAACTCCAAAATATTTGTTTGATTTCACAAAGCGAGTGAGATTATTGCTCTTTGACTGTAACCAAAACAAATTTTGATTTGCAGTTATATATTTTGTAATTTGGAAAAGTTAGAAATAAATTCTTGAAGATAATAAATTACCTTAGGAAGGTGGAGGTTTATAACTACATCAATAATGTTGATTATGATGATTGTAAGCATTTCAGGTTCCACTAGGGAATACTTGGAGCAAAAAAGATTGAGTGGAAATTTAAATAAAATAGTTAAGTTTACTATATCTTATGTCATCTTTGTGTTGATTCAACTTTTCAGCAGCCAGTTTCATATAATTTATCTTTCCACCCTAGTCACAGTGGAACACTTGTAGTCCTACTTCTACTAACATATCTTTGTATAAAATGCAAAAATTACACATTAGTCTCTATATGATATGATTATTTGTTATGAATCAATAAATAATAAACAAGTTATAGCTTCTAATGATAGAAAAGGAGAACTTTAATATTTACTCATCACAGTAGCTTTTAATGTTATATGCACAAAATTACAAGCTTAAATCTGGGTCAGTCTTCCTATATTTAAGAAATTACGCTAGTATTTTTTTTTTTTTCAACTGCAATATGTGACCAATTAAATAAATTATATTTTTTTAAATTTAATGTTTTATGTTATGATTCTTGAAATCTTTAAAGGTTACTTTGTTCCAATTATTATTTGGAGATACTCTTAGAAATAAAAAATCTTTTGTGAACATTTGCATTTTTCTTTGGTCTCCTATCATCAAATGAGATGAAATTATTAGTAAAGGTAGAATAAATTGAAATGCTTTAGACACTTCATTTTTTTATTTTAATTTTGTCTAGTAGATTGTTGTAGAACAATCAATTGCAAGAGGGTTTGTTGGCTAAAAAAATTCCAAAACTAATCTGCAAACTTTAATGATAGTGAATTTTGATTTAGTTGTGTTGTTACAACAATGAGTTTAATCCATTAAGTGCAGAAAAAAACTTCTGTCATTCACTTCGTCATAGACATATAATGGCAGTAATCATTTTCATGTAAATATTTATAGCTATCATTGTAACTTTTGGCCTTACTGCAGGTTGCTTTGAATAGACAAAAGAATAAAGATTTGTTGGTTTGTAATCTATTAAGAATATGTAATGTTACAGGCAAGTTTCCTATGATAGTGTGTGAAATTTGTATTTGAAGTAGAGAAAGGGAAAAATGTATCAATTCTCATCCAGTGTTTTTGATATTGAAATCTAGGTTTTAAAATCAGGGTACTTTTGTTCATGTTGTATCAGATATTCCTTTTTGTGCAATATCAGTTTAAGACCTTGAACTGAAACAGAGTTTGAGAAACTGTAGACATTAGTCAAAGAATATGAAAATCTGTTAGTACATCCTTGATTAGGAAAACTGTTAATATCACAACCATGGAAATTATTTTTTATTTATAATATTTGCATGCATGTTTTGTATTTACTGTATACATATTTTATTATGGTTCTTATTTATAATAAGAGCTTAGGGTATGTTATATCTCGTACAAGATATAATAAACAAAGTAAACCCGAGTGTGGTTTTCAATAATAATTTTATAATCGGATGTAGGTATGTCAAAATACAGAGAGAGAGTCAGGAGTAAGCTAACCGCAATGGTGTTAGTAAATGAAGACCTTTTTTTTCCCTACTCTTGACTGCGGTCGTACTTTATCGGCAACCAGTCTGTCCATTATCATGAATGGGGAAGTTGGGTTATCTCATCACAACACCTCCCCCCGAAGCTGAAATTCTCCCTTTTGAAAATTTCTGCTTCTAATGTCGTCTTCTTTTTGGATCCGGACTAAAACGCTCCACTGGTTTTCTTTCCCATGTGTTCCTTCTTTTAGTCGTGACAACTTGATCCTTTTTTGGCGAAGATAATTTCCGCTTTTCAGCCCGTAAGGCTGGTCCATGCAATACAGGTTCAAATACACTATTGGGTAGTGTCATGTTAAAAGCATCGCATAACACTTCCATCGGAATTTCTTCTTCGCTTTTTTCACTTTCTTCACCATATCATGGTCTAATCTGATTGATGTGTCTTTTACACGTAAATTTTTTACTTTTAATCGTGTAGACCACTTTACCAATCCTTTTCTGGATTATGCCATCCATCCAATAGCTTTTTCCACTTTTAAAATTTTTAAAAAAGACTTTGTCTCCTGAAGTGTATTTTTTATGTTGACTTTTTCCTCTTTCTTAGCAACTTTTTTGTTTTGATAGAGTAACAATCTATCGAAAATTGATCTAATTTTCCTTGCGAACATAATTTCCACAGGTGACATTTTCGCATCGTTGTTCTCATTAGGAGTTACCCTATAGATTGCTAAAAACTTCTGAATAGTTCTTTCTTCCGTGTCCATACCTTTATTTTTACGTAAAGCACGTTTAAAAGTGTCAACAAATTTCTCTGCTTGACCGTTCGACCTGGGATGACACACTGGTGTAGTTATGTGTTCAATGTCTAAGGCAGTACAGAAATCCTTAAATTCCATACTTGTGAACGCCCACCATTGTCGCTAACCAATGTTCTGGGAACCCCGAAACGACTGAAAATTTCATCCAATGCACTGATGGTGTTCCTAGATGTAGGATGCTTGCACTTGACTACCTCAGGCCATTTTAGATAAAGAGTCCACCAATATCAAATAATAGTGCCCATTAATTGGTCCAGCATAGTCTATATGTAGACGTGCCCACGGCAAATCTGTTTTTCGCCAAGGATTCATTTTTGACCGAGGTGCCCTTGCAGCCAATTGACAACCTCTACATAGTCTTACAAAACCTTCAATATCCTTGTCCATTCCTGGCCAGTATACGTAACCACGCATGAGTGATTTCATCCGAGACATTCCAGGATGACAGGTATGAAATTCTTTCAGCATATCTGTACGTAGAGATTGAGGTATAACAATTCTATCTGCGTACATCAATTTGTTGTCACAAATTGAAAAAGGTGAAATCTGAGTTCCCTTTTTCTGTCTTTTGTTCCATCTCGTCTGGTTCCTTAATTTCACAATATAGTGATCTTTTTCCGCTTCTTTTTTTATTTGGTCCAACGTAACCGGCAATTCCCTGATTGTATTCAACAAGAGACCTGATATTTCTTTTTCCTCAGTTAATGCTGCAATAACCGTCTCTTCTAACATTTCTTCATTTTTTTGGAATCAGCCTTGACAATCCATCCGCATGCCCATGTTCTTTAGATTTGACGTATTCCATCCTAAAATGGTAATTAAGCAGGGTTACACCCCATCGCCGTAAGCGATTAGCTGTATGCGTAGGAATGCCTTTTTTTACCTCAAATATTGTAAGTAACGGTTTATGGTCCGTTTGAAGTACAAATGATCTACCATGTAAAAAAGCGGTGGTATTTTTAACCCCGAACACAATCGACAAAGCCTCTTTCTTGATCTGGCTATAATTTTTTCAGCCGGAAGAAGAGTCCTTGACGAGTCTTGCCGATCGGTTTAGTAGTGCCATCTTCATATTTGTGTAGCAGTGCAGCACCCACTCCGCACAAACTTGCATCAGTTGCCAGAATGATCTCTTTCTCAGGATCATAATGTGCTAAGGCGAGATCTGAGAGTAGGCATTTTTTTTTTTTCTGAAAAGCCGCCTCGCACTCTTTTGACCAAAACCATTTCTTGTCTTTTTTTAACAATTCATTAAGGGGAGCTCTTAAATCATACATTTTAGGTATGTAGATTGCATAATATTGTGCCAACCCCAGAAACGATTGTAGTTTTGCAACTGTGTCGGGTGCAGGCATGTTCTTAATTGCATCGGCTCTCTGTGGGTCTGGTTTCCTGCCTTCACTGTCTATCACCTGTCCGAGGTATGTAATTCTTTCCATGAAGAATTTACACTTCTCGTGGCTTAATTTAAAACCAAAATCTTCTAGTCTTTTGAATATCGCTCTGATGTGCGTTTTATGTTTTTGAACATTCTTACTTTTGACTAGAATGTCATCTAAATAGGCGGTACCAAACTCGAGGCCTGCCAGCATAGTGTCCATCACCTGTTGAAACAAAGCTGGGGCGACCTTTAAGTCGAAAAGAAGCCTATTTAGCTTTTATGTGTATTTATACACAAATATTTTGAGCATTCGTCACTCACTTTAATCTGCAAGTATGCGTCAGACAGGTCAATTTTTGAAAAAATATCTTCTGGTGAAGGTAGTGGATAACTGTGATTTTTAAGGCAATCATTTAATCCCGTTGAAAAATCTGCATTTACTTTATTTTTCCGTTTTTCTTCTTAACATAAACTGTGGGCGAGGCCCAATCCGAATGGTCAACATTAGATATCACTCCCATTTTTTCAAGTCTTTCCAATTCCTTATTAATTGTGTCTAAGGAGGAAAAAGGAACGTTTCTCTTAGGTTTGAAAATTGGTTTCACATTTTCCTTGAGTTCAAATTTGACTTCCATCTTAGTACATAAACCCAATCCCTCAGAAAAAACTCTGGGATATTCTTATTTTAATTCATTTATGAATTTTTTCATTTTAATATTTTTTTGTTTTTCTGCACTGTTTATTACGTTTTACAAAATGAGTTAATCGGAGTTCAAACAAATCAAAAAGTACTATCCAGTCTATTCCAAAAGACATGAATTAATCCCTTGATTACATACACTTTCGTTTTTGCAGTCTTGCCACATAACGAAATATCGCACTTTAATTCTCCCATAAAGTTTAATTTCTTTCCTGAAACCCTCTAGCGGTTTTTTTGGTTTCAGATAATTTAGGTCTTCCAATATTTTTCCATGTTTGTTCATCAATGATGCTTATGTCTGAACCAGAATCTAATAGGAAAGTAATTGTATGATTATTTGTACGTACATCTATGTACTTTCTATTTTTACCTTTCTGAATTTCTTTTTCTGATAATACCAGGCTTACATCTTGTAATTTTCTTTTCTTTCGGCAAACCGTATATTTATGCCCTTTATTTCCGCACGATTGGCAGAATCTATTTTTGTACCAACACACGTCTTTGGTATGGTTATTTTTTCCACACGTCTCACATTTTTTTCTATCTTTTTGGCTTTTGAAGTTTTTAGAGATTTTACGTGTCGAACATTAGCAACACTTTTCTCCTCAATTTGTATATTATCCCTTTTTACGTTTATGAGACGTTGACATTCTTTGGTCACCCTTTGTAATGTTATTTTCGAGTCTTGCTCGACCATTATTAATATTCTCGACCTAATTTCTTTATATTTAGGATCAGTTAGTCCTTGAATAAAAATTAGGCACTTGAATACATCTTTGGTTATTTCTTCTAACTTGAATTGTTCAACCAGAGAGTTCACTGTTCCCGCGTATGTCACAAAATCCTCGTTATCTGCTTTAACGATGTTTAGGCATCTGTATCGCGTGTGGAACAGACTATTCCTTTCACAAATATTTTTTGACAGAATACTTATAGTTTCTTCAAAAACGAAACTTCTGGCTTTCTGGGCAATATCAAGTTTGAGTACTTCCTATTCTCGTTTGTCCCTAGTTTCTGGACTAATAATGTTACTCGTTCCTCATCCGACCAATGTTGACATCTCTTGGTAAATATAGTTTCAAACGTTTAAAATACGCTGGAAATGTAATGCCCGAATCAGGATCATAAATAAATTCGGATAATGAATTTGCTATTCCTTCGACAGAAAAACAGTATTTTTTTTTCTCCAGTCGCCTGTTTCAGAATTTTTTCGAGACTTTTTGCTGTTGCAATATTTGTTGTTGTAAGTCTTGGTGCTGTTGTTGCTGTTGCAAGCTTGTACACAGTATTTTAGTCATTTCGACTAATTGCTCCATCCTGACTTTATTTAGAATTCGGCAAGAAAAAAAAAATTTTTTTTTTTTTTTTTTAGACAGTTAACAGACAATTTACAGCTGTAATAATTTTTTACAACCTGTAATTTTTACTTGAATAATCAATTACTAGACTGGCTCGTATTTGAGTCAAAGTTGAATATATATTTTTTCAAATCACAATTTAACAGTAAAAATTTTCTTACTTTTCAAAAAAATCCTTTTGACTTGTGACTCCGTTTCAGAAATCCGTTATATATATAATATATATATATATATATATATATATATATATATATATTTTTTTTTTTTTTTTTTTTTTTTTCAAGTAAGTACGTTGCACAATCCTTCGTCGCCAGCTGTTATATCTTGTACAAGATATAATAAACAAAGTAAACCCGAGTGTGGTTTTCAATAATAATTTTATAATCGGATGTAGGTATGTCAAAATACAGAGACAGAGTCAGGAGTAAGCTAACCGCAATAGGTGTTAACAAACGAAGACCTCTTTCACTGTCTGCTGTGGTCGTACTTAATCGGCAACCAGTCCATCCATTATCGTGAATGGGGAAGTTGGGTTATCTCATCACAACAGGGTAAATCTTTATTTTTCCTTATTTGTAGCATGTTTACATTAATTGCTAAATATCAGCTTGTAATTAATGCAAAAAAATGTATTATTTATTGTAAGTATTGAGATGAAAAATAAATCATATTTAACTAATTCTTTTTTTACTACAAATTATTTTCTCATTCTCTAGCTGGAACACATGTTAGCTATGAACTAAAGGATGACGTAGCAGTAGTCAAGATAAATTCTCCAAATTCAAAGGTTGGGAATATTTTCTTTTTGATTTTTATACACACACCCACACACACACAATTGGAGGTTTTGATTGTACATTTATTTTAATCTATTTCTTTAAAGTTTAGCAGATTTTAGATGAGATGACATTAAACCAGTTGCATGGTATAACTTCAGCAAAGCATTTGCATTGAACAATCTACTTTTTGTCAATAGATTTTATTTTTTTTATTAATACAATATTTTTGTGAATTATATTTTAAAAACTTAAAAAATATTTTATTAAATATTTTTGTACAGATCTATGATAGGATATTCCCAATTATTTTTTCATCTATTTTTAAGATTTTTCTTGGGTAAATAGTACTGTATATTCTTATGTATAAGCTGACTTCATGTATAGTGTGACCCCTGAATTTTTTGCATGAATTTTAATCCCCTGCAGAAAAAAATTTTATACTTGCATATAATGCAACCAGCCACTGAAAATGTATAAATTTTGAACATCTTCAAAAAAATTACCTGTGTATAGTGCAACACCCTATTTTTTTGTGTAAAAAATGATCATAAAATTTGCACTATACTCAATTATATATGGTCAATATTTCTTTGATATCAATTATTTAGTGCTCCAAATTATCATGGTTGCTGTGAAATCAACCATAAAGTTACACCAAAAATCTATCAGCCCTCTGCCAAAAAAATCACCCTTTTGTGAAGTATCAAACTTTTTTTGTAGTTTTATTCATATAATTTTGAACACTTAACCACTGTAAAATGTCAGCTTTTAAAACCAAAAATAAATAATGTTCTTCTGCTTCTAATATGGTCAAATAAATACACTTACATTTGAAATATCTGAAGTTTTTACTTCATGCAGTATTTAGAAAGAGCAATACAAATGCAAAAGGATTTATACCAATGTTTTTATACCAGTAGATTATGCAGAAACATTTGATACAGTATATCACAAAGAACTGTTGAAACTGTTAGGTAAGCTTGATATATTTGGGAAAGATATTAAAATAATCCAGAACTTAGACTGGGAGAAAATTGCCTGTGTATATATTAGAAAATGAATTCAGTAAATATACAAAAATATAAGGAATTTAAGACATAATGTGTCTTCTTACCAGACTTATTCACCCTTTACAGTGAAGTGATTCTGAGAGAATTAGAAGTACTAGCAGGATTCATTATTGGTAGCCAAAATAGGTATGCATATGACACAGTGTTGATAGCAGACACAGAAAAGAAACTGCAAAAACTCTTGCAGAAGGTAGTGAAGGTAAGAAGAAATGACTAAACATCAATTGGAAACCAAAAGGATACTTAACATCAGGAAGAGAGAGATGAAATGTCTAGGGCACATAATTAGGAAAGTGGGCTTAGTAAATTTGATACTCACAAGACATTGAAGGCAAGAAGGACAAAGGCAAGCCTTGCATAACCTACCTAATGTGCTTGTATAAATGGTTGGCAGAACAGGGAATTAGAAGAGATCGCAAAAAGACCAAATTTACTAAGAACTACAAAGGACTGGATATTGTGGAGAGCTATGATTGCTCATGTCCTAAAGAGACATAGGACATATAAGAATTTTTTACTTTTTAATTTTTTTTTATTTGATATCTTAGTTTATATTTTGTAATTCACAATAAACTGGATAATATGGGATGCTAAACTATTTTAACTACTATATTTTTTAAAAGTCTAAATATGTTAAACCAGATTAATATATACATATAAAAAGAATAATATCCCTATTTCCATCTGTAAACAAAATTACAATTGGCAATTAGTTATTTTCCTTAAAAAAATTAAAATTTAATTTTGAAAAAGTTCCTTAATGAAAGAACCTGTGATAAAAACTTGTGCTACCAACTAGTTGACTCATTCTTTCTCCTTATTTGATTGATTGACCAATTTGTTAGTGGATATTTGAAATATATACTGAAATTCTATGTGGTGACCTCAGAAGGACCTACTATACTAGGACTACCCTTGCTCAGAGACCTGGGGCTGGTAGCTGCTGTACTGTGTCATTCAAAAAACTTAGATCAACTCCACAAAAGACATAATAAACATGTACCCAGATCAGTTTGACTGCACAGGCAATTTCATGGATGAATACCAGATTGTCCTAAAACCAGACAACCAGACCCTATAATCCACACATCTAGGAAATGTTCCATCCATATGAGATCAAGACCAAGTTAGATGGCATGGGGAAACATGGTATCATTCATAGAGTAAGTGAGCCTACAGAATAGGTTTATAATGATGTTCATCTTTCCTTAGATCCAAAAGATTTAAACCAGGCTATCAGGCGATGTCACCATAAGATGCCCACAATAGAGGAGCTTGTACACAAACTCTATGGTGCCAATTATTTTTCTAGACTGGATATGCCAAAAACTGATACTCCAAAATCACACTCCATACTGAATCACATCTACTGAACACTTTCAACTCTCCTTTTGGAAGATATTGTTTCCAGAAAATGACTTTTGGCCTTATAATGTCCAAAGATACTGGAGAAATGCCCTGGGACACTAGGTTTAATTGATGATGTTGTAGTATATGGCAGAACAAAGAGGAATATGACTAGAATCTGCACAACTTAATGAAGATAGCACAGATTGAAAGGCTCAAGTTCAACAGTGACAAATACACACTTGACCAGAAGGAAATACATTTCTTTGGAGTCATCTATGATGAGAATGGGATATGCCCTGCTTCCAGTTAGGTGGATAAAATAAAGAAATTGTTCAGCCTGACAAAAGTCACAGATTTACAAAAAGTACTGGGAATCATCACCTATATTGCACTTTTTATTCCACGTCTCTCTGATCTAACATCACCTATGAGAGATCTACTAAAAAAAAGAAACAAAATACAGAGTTGGCAAGAACATGCAACTATGATGAGCTAGCTATTGAAAATGGGATTTTGATCAAGGGTGATTAGATCATTTTCCCATAGTCCATGCAACTAGAGATGCACTGTGGCCATCAAGAGATCGAGAAGTGCATGCTAAGAGTAAAAAGCTCTGTGTTCTGGAAGACATTGACAGGACAATTCAACTATTTGATACATGCCAAAAACACCAAAAAGTGCAGAGCACTGAATCCCTGATGCCACATGAGATCCCAGTAAGACCATGGCAAGTAGGGATCACTGACTTGTTCCACTTCGATAGATCTAACTTTATGTTGATTGTTAATTATTACTCCAAATACCCTTTGTGAGATTAAGTGAGTTCTCCAGCCAAACAAATTGGGGAACAATGAATCCCAGACAAGGTGATCAGTGACAACGGCCCCCATTTCAGCTCAGTGCTATTTAAGCAGTCTGTGAAAGAATAGGGATTTGACCATTGCACAAAGTCTCCAAAATATCCACAATTAAATGGTCTCGCAGAACATGGCATGCAGTCAGTGAAATCTGCCATCAAGAAGACTACATTGAGCAGCCATGAAGTTGACATGGTATTAAACCTGCAAGCAATGTCAATAGACAATACAATCCAGTCACCAGGGGAACTCCTGTACAACAGAAACCTGGTTAGTAACATTCCAGTAAAATGTGCCAACCACTTCACACAAAAAGAGGGAATATCATATTATGACCAGCACACAATAGATCTCCCCAATCTTCAGATTTGGACAGCATGTTAGAGTGCTCAACAAGGATGCAGGCATATGGACTACTGCAGTTGTCCTGCAAGTGTGCACTGAACCATGATCATACATTGTACAGGCTCCATCTGGACAAATCTTCTACAGGAACAGCCAGCACCTGAGGGAAGACTCATCCCAAACCAAAATGAGTCATAAGATATATCCACTCAAAGATCAACCTTTGATCCTACACCAAGAGTGGATATCAACTCCCCACCGGATGACCCAAGCCAAAATGCCCCATATGAAATGCATGATACAAATCTACTCTCTGGCATGACAACACATGCATAAGAACCCTATCCGACCTCACAATAAGATTCAACAAATAAGAACATTTATTCATTTCTTTTTATTTTCAGTTTTGTTTTCTCAATTTTTTTTATAAAATGGGGGATGTAATCTTATGATTCCAGTTATCTCCCCTAGCCTAGCTTGTAAATAAAGGAAGGTAGAAAATGGAGGGGGTGAAAAAAAGCATATGGAGGATAAAACAAGCACCAAGCTGGCTAAACCCTTAGATGTGTGTTACATGTCTTCATTTCACATAAAAATACTACATAGACTGCTTTTATCAGTAAAAACGTATTATAATTATGAAAGATTTTAAAATGTTTTAGGCTTAAATTTCAGTTAACATGTGGGACAATATTATTTTTAATAAAACTTACAAATAGAATTTAATCCATAGTGTAGAATTTGATTTTATATTTTAGAAATGCTTGGAGCATTTTATGTTTGTGACAATATTAAAATAAACTTTTCAAAAGAGTTAACATTTTTACTGTTTACAATTTTTATGACTTAGGTGATCTCTTCATTTGTAAATATTTTTCTCAAGTTACTTATATCTTGTTTTAGGTTAATACTTTGTCTAAAACTGTACAGCAAGAATTTGTTAAAATATTTGATGAACTATGGCTCAACAATGATGTGAACAGTATAGTTCTTATCTCTGGGAAACCAAGTTGTTTCTTGGCAGGTGCTGATATTGGGTAAGTGTCTTTTGCTGCTAGATTTTAATATCTATGTATGACTTAATATTGAAAGATTTTATTGCATCACAATAGTATATATGATGTATCAACCAGTAGTGATGCAATACTTTTTTGTCTTCTTGCTAATGTTAAATTCATTGATGCTGATTTCAAATAAAACAAAGCTAGTTAGAGAATGTTGGTACATTAGTTATGTGTTAACATCTTAGTGGAGACTATAACAGAAATAGATAACAGGATACAGTAGCTCATAGTAATTTTTTATTATATTATAAAAACGGTTTATTTTCTTGAATGAAGAGTTACAAAAAAAAAATGTCAGTAAATCGGAATTAATCAACAGAGGCTTCTACATAGGTCATCTCTTTACTGGAAGTCCACAATTTTATGTTTACTTTAATAATAACCATAGTTCTGACGTGATCAGGTGAATATGGTGGATATGAGAGTCTTGTATCTCAAGTTGGTCAGCTTCTACAGTGTCATCATGGCAACATGTGTGACTGAGCATTATCATGAAGCATAATTGGACCTCGTCAATTAACCAGAGCCGGTCATATATTGCTTAACTGAAAATACATTTTATCAAGTTACTGACAGTAAGCTTTAGCAATGCTCTGGTTAAATTTTAGGAAATTGTAATGGATTTGATTTTTTGAATGAACTTGATTTTTTTTTTTTTTTTTTTTTTTTTTTTTTATGATTGTCATAAAAAATCAAGTCACTATTTGAACTCAAATGGATCATTTGAATATTGCAGATGCAGCTTTGAACATACTTCAAAACATCAAACTCTTTGACTTTTGCTGAATTTATGTGGAACCCATTTATCATGTTTTTTCACCTTGCCAAACTTCTTTAGTTTATAATATATTAGAGCACAAAAAGTTTGTTCTAAAATCAAACCTTATTTTCTGAACAACCTAATAAACCTTCTTAATTGTGTTTTAATATATTATAAGAGTTGCACAAAAATATATTACTTGTAATAATTAAAGTGCCTGCTAAGTTAATTTTATATCAATCACTTTCAGAATTTAACAAAACATTATATAACTTACATCTTAAACATAAAAAAGAAGAGATGCTTTTACTTTTTTGCATGGGTTCACGTTTTATCATACTGCTTCTCAAACTGTCAACATTAACAAACCATGGGTGAAGGATCTCTTGTGATCAGACAATATGGCACTGGTTTCTGAAGTGGGGATATGTGTCTTGAAGATCAAGGTGCTAGAGGACATTCATCTGCAATTGATGATCAACATCTGAAAACACTAGTCAAACAAAATCCACGTCAAAGTATCCAGAAATGTCTTGGATAATGCGTGTGAGCATTTCAACAATGTCAGACCATTTACTACATCCACCATATTCCCCTGATCTCTTGTCCACTGATTACCACTTTTTCAAAGATCTTGACAATTTTTTAAGCCAAAGAAAATGCAGAAACTAAAACAGATTTCTTGGCATCCAAATCTTTAGAGTTTTATTATAAAGGCATAAATAGCCTTGCTGTTCATGGCAGAAATGTATAGATGTTCATGGTTTCTTGGTTTAAACATTGTTTCATTACATTAATTCCGGAAGAAAAGTTTATTCCTAAGATTGGACAATATTTATCGAACAACCTAATATATCAGGAGCAACCATAGATCACTTATCTTGTTAAGTGTTATGGATTGCACACCAAAGCTGTAGTTGTTTCAGTTAGAAGTTTGATTTGTCAAATTTTGCTGCAGTTGAATTAGTTTTGTGTGTTTCTATTTCAACAAACACCTGTTGATTAGGGATACTTGACTATGTAGCTTGTCAAGTAAATGGAATTTTTTAGCTAATGTGTGAATACCCACACATAACTGGATGAGGAAGCTCAGTTTATTTGAAAAAAAAAATCATAGAAATTGGACGCCTAAAGTGTATTTTCTGTTGTTACCTGGGGAGTCCTAAAATCTGTTTTTTTCCAGTTTGAGCAACTCCTCATTGGTCCTGTTTTAACTTAAATTATTCATTAGAATTCCTTGAAGACCATGTCATATTTTGGCACCTTCCAATGTGCAGATAGAAATCACTTTAAGCAGTTCTTCCATTTTTATGAAATGGAAATTTAAAGCCAGGGAAGTGTTATCTTGATATTAATTGTTATGCTAGTTTGCAATTATAATATACTCATCTGTGGCTGAAATTTGTCTTTTGTCATAGGGATTTCAGGCATGTCTTTGATCACAAATATCTACTTTGCCACAAAGATGTAGGTAACAGTCTCCTGTGCCTTAATATTAGGGGACACTTCTTTTTATTTGTCATACTGTATAAAAAAATAATTCACTATGGTTTTGGCTGATGTTCAATGTTTAACATCAGGTTTTTATTTGGATTTGGAGTTCTTGCTTCGTCAGCCTCTGCCACTGGTTTTAATTATTCAGGAACATCTCAAATAGCAAAGCTCCTCCACACTGCGTGTTTAGCTCTGGCTTCATGGGTTGTTACAGCTTACTATTACTTTCTAAGTGGCATTAATTAGAATTTAATATAAAATGCTATTAGAGAAATTATTTTAGAGACAATAATCTTCATCACATAGTTACTCTTTAAATCGTCTAATCACATAGCTAATTATCTTTCTAATGACTCCCCCCTTGGACAAACCACTCTTTGAACAGAGCTGTCAAGAGAAGAAGAAACATATGATAGCCTCAAGTACTGTTTGTAGAGCAGACCATGCCGCCAGTCATGGCAATTTGTTGTTACTGTTATACTTCAATTCTTTCTGGACCTCATCTTCTGTGATTAGTCTATCACAGCCAACTGCTATGACCTAATTCATGCCTGGTTAAATCAGTTAAGTAACTGTGCAACAAATTCTTGCTTGCACAAACCAGATTTTTTATTGAACAGGTTCTGGAAATGATGCTTGAAGGCATTCAACAAGTGTAGTCATCAATCTGAAAAATGTAATCATTAGGATCTTGCTGCAATTCATTCTTACATGAATTTTGTACCAGTAGTTAATGGTTTTATCAGATAGTCTATCTGTTTTAGTCAGTGATTGCTCGTCAAGTTCTCAAGTACTTTCCTAGATAGTTTAGAGAGATTGGCAAGGTCTGCTTTATCCTGGATTTCTTGGTATTGTGGATAGTTTTAAAGCACTCTCTAAAGAGGAACATGTATATTCATAAACATTGAAGGACAACTTTATGCAGATAAGTTTCCCAGGTGTTGTCAGCCACAACCTGAAAAACTTATCCTTTAGTGCTGTTTCCATTGCATCTTGGGCTAACATTTTTTTCTGAAGTGAAAAGATTATATTAATAGGTTTGCTGCAAGGAAAGTTGGTACACTTTGTTGTGCTAGACAATTTTTCTTGTTGGAATATATCTTGCACATTTATAGGTTTACCATTTGTCCATCCACTGAATATTGCTGCCACATCTGATTTAGTATTTCTGATATGTATTTATAGGTTTTTGATAAAATCAAAAGAATCTGAAATTTTATCCATCCTGACCTGGTATCTTAGCTTCAGTCTCTTTCCCATCACCGTAATGTAGTTTTCCTGTGCCTTTTCTATAAATATTTTCATAGTAATTGTTCTGATGAGTTTTCTTCTTTGATACCTTGACTTTACGAATTTAAGTGTAGTATTATCTTGGCAGTTAAATCTCATTTTAAAGTTCTATGCTGTTTCCTCTCTCACACTTCTCACTGGTGGAACTTTCTTCTAACCTCTTGCCTTCCAGGCAACTTTGATCTTCAAAAAATTTAAATGCAATGTCAATTGTCGTAATTCCTGTTCTTTTATTGTTCAGTAACCTCTTGTGTCTTAGTGGTTTTATTGCCTAGCTTGGAATGAAATGATTAAAACCAAACTTTTTTTTTTTTTTAATCATTTTATTGTCAATTAATTATTTTTCAATCGGAACATAGAATATAAATAAGCATTTAAAAAATTTACTTATAAACATTAATAAAAAATTCAGTGATGTAATATTGATTTCATGTTGCTTCTTTAATAGAATGTTGAAGGCGAGCAAGTCTGCTATGGAAACAACTGCCCTCTCTCGTGCAGGGCAACAGATGTTGGAAAAAGTGGAAAAAAGCAAAAAACCCGTTGTTGCAGCAATCATGGGCATGTGCTTAGGAGGTGGACTGGAGGTTATTATTATTTTATTTTTCATTTTCCTGAAAATGTCAGAAACTGCATTGCTATCCTTACATGTATTTCATTTTTACTATCTTCATGAAAAATAACTAGGGTGGATTGTTTATATTTTTTTTAAATTTATCATATCTATTTTCTTTCTTTACAATTTTAAAAACAAATGTTAAAGATATCCTTGATAATTTGTCTGTCATTTATTTTATATATTAAGCATGGGCGAAATTTCCTAACACTTATGCTTTTTATTAGAGACTGAATACACGGTTGAAAACTGTTTTTCTGTTTGGAGCTTTTTTCACAAAAATTATACAAATATCTTCCAATCAGAACTGAACAAAGGAATACTTTCTCTATACTGTGGTAAGACAACCCAATTACCTCTCCTGTCTAATGTTTTATATAAATTACTCACACCATTTTAGCCAAAACAGCAAAACTCTTCAGTTACATTCAATAAAGGCAACTACTAACCAATCCTTTGAAGAGGGTTTAGAACAGTATCTTCAGTGCTTAAAAAATCATAAGTCAAGATTACGACTTTCAAGCGATAACAGCAGATCAGGCAAAGGACAAATTTATCAGAGACGCCTTTTTAATGGATTAAAATCAAACTATATCTGTCAAAGATTGCTGGAAAATAAACAACTAGATTTAGCTACTGCTCACGAGCAGGCAGGAAAGCAATCTTGTTCATATCTGAAAACAAGTGTTGCAGAGGTTATACTAAATACTCACACTCCTACTAGTTCACCAATTCAAGTGACCCAAACAGGAAAAAAAAGACAGTCCTCTAAGACAGATTTTCTCATTTCTGCCACAACCTACACCTGTTCAAAATCTTCTTTTTCTGGAAGACACTGCATACATTGCTAGTGCGGCAACCAGATGAAAATGTTATTTTTGGGGTCTCAAACTACACACCAGGTTGTATTGCCTAGCCAGGGAAACCAAATGCCACAAGTACTGGAAGAAGGGACATTTCTCTAAGGTTGGTGATCAAGCTTCTTTTTTTTTTTTTTTTCACTTGGTTCAAATGCTCCTATTGCATCGACTGCAAATGCTAAATCTCTTTCAAAAGCTATATTAATGCTAAAAATAAATGCTCTAGTTGACACAGGAAGCTTGGAGGGTTTTATTAGCACTGATATTGCAAAAAGAAACAGGTTTAAAATCATACATTGTAATAGTCAGGTGGCTATGGTGATTGCTTCACTATCTTTGCAGGTTAGAGGATGTATTTTGGCCGGCTTAGAGTCTAATCAAACTAACTACACTAACACTCAATTTTTCATGATGCCAAATCTGTGCTGCAATGTCATGCTGGTCCATGATTTCCTCTACCAGAATTCTAGTATTAATCTCCCTTTTGGGGGCCCTAAATTGACATTGAACAGCTGTGGCTTGCCTGCTGTAAGTGTATGATAACCCTTGAAGACAAAACATTTATCCAAGCAGAAATAACAAGAATGTTAAGAGAAGGAATATTCGAAGAAAGCAGATCACCATGGAGGGCACAAGTATTATGTAGCAAAGGAGTCAAATTCAATATGGAGTGTAAGGGAGGCAACTCTTTCCGTAGGAAAATGTCTGACACGACGCAACGCAAAGCAATGTATACCGAACACGGGTGTAATGGCTTCTGCCAATTTCTCCAAGCGACCTGCTTTTATGGAGCCCAGACACACCTCATTAGCATGCGTGTAACGTGACCTTGCGAGACTGCACGAGACCGTGAATATTAAAAAGTCACGGACGCCATCTTGGACCCTTTCTTTCTTTTCTCAACCCACAGGCCAGACAGACGCGAGGGCGTTTGGGAGGTAAGCCATTTCTATTTTCCCCCACATATTAATAACGTCTTCTGATACTAATAAAAGAAGGATGGTCATAGACTATTCCAAAATTATAAATAGGTACACCCTCCTGGATGCATACCCTATATCTCGTTTAACAAGATGATAAATGAGATCACCAAATGCAGAATATTTAACACGTTAAACCTAAGGGGGGATTACCACCAAGAAGCTATAGGCCCTAAAGATAAGCTCTATATGGCTTTTGAAGCCTGCAGATGACTTTATCAGTTACGACAGATTCTGTTTGGGGGTTACTAACAGGGTTTCCAGTTTTTGGAGAGTCCTCAATAAAATAATTCTTAAAGAAAAACTACAAGGCAGTAGATAGATTATTTGGTAGTGTGCAGTCATGACTGGGCTGATAATTGCAACCAAAAATGTCATCCAGGCATTATGAGGATGATGCATGTGGTTCAATGCCGGAATTTGCCTTTTTCAATTGAGGATGTGTGATCCTCCTGTGTGTAAGGTGGAACTGATCAAGGTGAATCCACTCTATGCGTGCATCCAGCACCCCGACAGGAGACAATTAGATATTTTCCTCAGATTTGGCTCCTGCTGGTGAGTAGCTCTCTCCTGAAGCAATATCTCTCCCTCTTGATAGTAAAGGCATAACAATGCCATTGGATTCTCCTGAAGAACAAGGCCCTGATAGTGACAATTCAGAGATTAACACCAGAATAGCTCCCTTAAAACTAGAGCATACTACCATAGACTTTGATAATCAGCTTTCAGAATCGAAGTGTCCCACTCCAAGAAAGAGACTAAAACAATATGAGACAAAATACTTCTGGCTGACTTTTCCTGTAACACATGAAAGCCCAAATCAGCTGCCACCAAGACAATCCCAGAGAATTGTCATGAGACCCAGTCAACTGGATAATTTTGTGTTGGACTAGGAGAAAACAAAGCCAGGGAGAATGTGGTAAGACAACCCGATTACCTCCTTTGTCTAATGATTTATATAAATAAGTCCCACTGTTTTAGCCAAAACGGTAAGACTCTTCAGTTATGTTCAATAAAGGCACATTAAGCCAAATTAGACTCTGTTTTCATTACAATTACCTTATTCACAAAAATAAATCTTTTTTTATTAATCTAAAAATGATCTATCAAGCTTTATATGGTATTGAAATAAGCAATAAGTTAGGTGTAAGTAAACAAAAAAAACTTCTATATTATTCTATAGTAATTCATATGTGTGTTAAAAAAATTTACTTTATTTTTTCTTTACTTTTTTGCAGGTAGCCCTTGCTTGTCATTATAGAATAGCTGTGAAAAATAAGAAGACAAGCTTGGGTGTTCCTGAAGTGATGCTTGGACTTCTTCCTGGAGCAGGTGGCACACAGAGGCTGCCAAAATTGGTAAGTTTTGGCTTGACTTTTGTGACTTTTAGCAAGTACACATACAAATATACTGTCGGAAAATAAAAATTCCAATGCCTTGAATACAAGTTTTTAATTACTTCAATATTGACAGGTAATACAGAGAGGCAAGAATAAATGATCACATATTCAAATCAATATGTGCCCAAGTTTCAAAATAAGAGATATACCAACAGTACTCAGATCTCTATATTGACACATTGTATATTCACTTAAGGTGTACTTTCCTATGCACATAATACAGATGGTTGATACCATCCTCTGATACATTATTCTATGTCTTTTACATGTGTTGATGCAATATAGCAAGAGTTGTATGTGAATGAATTATCATCCCATCATATCCTATACATGTTAAATGGGAGACCAGTCAATTAATCATGCAATCCAGACAAGTTGAATATCTTGCAGAGAGTGTTGAGTAGCATGGTCATCTTGTGGGAGAGCATTCTCTTACTAGAATGGTACCAGAACAGTTTGAACAATGTTTTGCATGTACTTGGTACTGTTCAATATTACCATCACAAACACCAAAAGACATGTGAAGAATTGTAACTTATGCATTCAACACTATTGCCAGTGGTTGGGCTTTGTGTTGTAGGTGAATGTGCTTTGGAGGACTTTGACTCCTCAGGTCTACATGAAAACAACCCTCTTGTAACACAATGGGAGATATGCATGATTGTTCTGTTATATGTGAGCATATGGCTAGAGGCATTGTCTTTATGTCCCATACATATTATCTGAGACAGTTCTGCTGGAACATCACATTGCCTTCCTGTTTCAAGAATGAAAACAGAATGGGTTGAACAATGTTATGCATGTACAGGGTGTCCTTTTTTTGTAGCGAAATTGTGACGAGTTTTGTAACAACATTCTCTGATCGTTTGTTGCTCACTGCACCTGTGATGACATCCAAGGTTGAGTGTATTTGCATATACACCCAACTCACATTGTGCACAGGTTTGTCTTGGCCGTGATCACTTTCAACAAAAAAAAATATGAAGACAATTGTTTTTCAAGACTCTCTGGTTGGGAAGTAGCAACAATACAATTTCTTACTTGAATGTGAGATCTTTCCTTCAGCTTTGAGAGGTGGGCTGCTATCTTCTTAACTTCACTGGTTTCTGTGACTCTTGATTCCTCATTACTGGTCCTTCTGTCACTGGACACTGGGCCGCTCCAACTCCTTTGGTCACCTACCTACTTCTCTCACGGCTGGACCCACTTACCTCCTAACTTCCTGCATCTCTCTGATTATATGGATAATCCTGGGGTCCTATCCCCCTCCATCCACTTGTCTTTCTGGAAGATTTGGGACCACCCCAAAGCCACATGGGTCGTCAAATCTTCAAAGGACTACTTTTATGACTATCTAAAATCATTTATAATAATTTTGTTTCCCAATTTAAAAGCGAACTGGAGACATGAATCCTGAAACACTAATCTCTAAGTTCACTCAAGATGGACTGGAGACAAAATTCCTATGAAATTCCAATAGTTGAGTGGGCTTAAAAGGAAGGAATTTATCTTCTGAAGATGTGTGAGAAATCTTAATTTTACACTTTCAACAAACATCAAGTGTGGGTGAGATTTGTAACTTATAGCAGGAGGAGGAGTTAGGCCTGTGTATCACAAGTGAAAATGTTTTAGAAGGTGTTACTTCATAGGTCTATGTTGCATATGCAAATGACATCACTTGTATAAAGGTAGAACCTACTCTCATCACTAAATGCCATTTGATTCTTCAGGTGACCCCCTTGTGGAGACTTGAAAGATGGTGTTGCATAATCTGAAGTCTGGTTACAGGTACATATGCCCAGGGCCAGTACAAGGGTCTCGTATTCTTCACAGTCTATGATACAGGGCCCCCAATCTATTACATCTCAATTTTCATGAAGTAGCATTCATGTAATATACAAATGCTATTGTAACATAATTATGTACAATAATAGATCATATGCAATTCAACTAAAAATGTTGAAAAATCCAGTGTATCTAAATACAAATTATCGACATGTCATAATAGATCTTTGCATCTAAAATAGATTAACAATGTTTTGTGGCAGTTTTTAACATCAACTTATTAAAAAGCTAAATAATTTTAACACTTTCAACATTTATGGATAAAACAGTGAATTTCATATAGTGTTTTTTCAAGATTTAGCATGAACAAATGTATTCATGATTTCATCACAGTCAAGGGATTGAGCACATTCATTTTCAATGGAAATTATTGCTAACCTGGATAACGTTTTATCTCATTGTGGATTGCAGATAAGTTTTTATAAGTTTTAGTTTGATGAAACATCTTTTGACACTAATGTCATGATTAACCCATTGTAAAAAAAAAAAAAAATTCACTGATTTGGATAAAAAAAAAAATATCCCAGAATGATGTCAAAATCTGAAAATTTTGAATTCTTTTAATAGTCATTTGTACTTAATTTAATTGGAAACATATGTAAATGTAGGTAGGAAAAAAAGCAAATGTTGATAAGCTAGTGAAAGTCATTAAGTACTTTCTGGGGCCCCCAGTCAGATTTGTCCTGCCAGCCCCCATAGGAGTGTTTGAGGTAGTATGTTGGCCCTGCATGCCTTATTGTAAGTAAATGATTCCTAATGGTCCATGCTAACTCTTCTGGAGCCACATTTTCTCTGATCTGTGCTGCCATGGAATGCAGTCTTTTACTGTTGCACATATAATGCATTGGTCTTCGTATGTTCATAACCTGGTTTGCAGTTGTAGGAATATTTGACCACTGCTGCCAACATTGAAGCATCACCATTCAACACATGCAGCCTTTCTTTGAAGTGATCATCCAGCTTCTCTAAGGACCATAATCTGACTTCTGACAAATATCTCTAATTGAACAAAAAAGGCAAATAATGCAGCTCTGTGACATAACACTTGCTTGCACTGGAGAAGTATGTGTGTCAGAGAGAGAGAAAGTGTGTAATGTACTTAAAGACACATTGAAGACTAAGAAATACACCCACATCTTACAAACAATTAAATTTATTGATACAAAACTTGGTACACAGATGCAGTAATGGTTGCACTAGATGTTTATTGGCTGTAACTGCCTTCAGCCACAGTGATGGCTTCAATGCAGGGCTGGGATTGTTGACATCACATGGTCTATATTGAAAAAAATGAAAAAATAATGTATAAGCAGAAAATGTATTAAATATTTGTTGGATTTAAACCATTTCCTCTGATATGTTGTCATTGTTTACGTTAGGATATAAAATCAGAGCAGACATGATAGATCAAAGAATGATCTTGATGAAAAAAGCATTGATTTGAGCTTTGCTTAACTGGAAGTCTCTAGCTGAATGGTTATAGCATGCCAGGATTAATGGTGGTTCCTCATAGGATGCAGGTTTGATTCCTGTTTGAGAATGCATATTTTCTACAAAATTTCTTGAACATTCAGGCTGGTAAATGTAATTTATACTGTTTAATTAAAGAACAGAGCATTTACTTAAATAAGTGTATCCATGAAAAATAATGTATAAACAAAATATATTAAATTATTTGTCAGATGTAATAATTATGGATAGCAGCTCAGGATAGTTTAAATTCTAGTCAAATTCAGTACCTTCACTTATGCACAAAATATCCTTTGGAAAGGTATGAATCCATCTTTTCCCACCTGCTATGGGTTAAATAGCAGCACAGATTGGGCTTACTGGCAGTGATTGGCAACCATTCTTGGAGAAGGACAACTCTGAATTCAAAACTGAGGAGACCTGTTTGAGAAGCTTGTGATACACTATGTGCACCAGTTCTTTGCACAAGCCTTCACCACTATAATCAAATCATATGTGCAGGTAATCTGACTGTTTGATTCTAGCAACTGGATTGTTGGACTGGAAAGTCCAACATATAAAAACTGATTTCTTTATTATTATTTTTTATATTTTATTTGTTTTTTTATTTATTTATATTTTTTCTTCAGCAAATGATATTAAATGGTCTTAGTTAGCTTTTAGCTTTTATTAACTTTGGATGATTTATTAGAAATAATATTAACATCACATTGTAATTGTCTTTGTTTGCAAGTTTTACATATAATGTAGACTCATTATTTTTTATTCCTTAAGGTTAAATTAATATTGTTGTGTGTGACATCTTTAATTTATAACATAAATTTGCAAAAGGATTGTATAATTGCTTCTGAAGTTTAAATAATTCAGGTGCTTTTTTTTTTTTTTTTTTTTATTTTGTGTGTATGATCTTGAAAACATTTTGATCTAGTAGCCTTGTATTTATTTTATAAGTCTAATGTTGGATTATATTATAATATTAATCAACTTTTTGTTCAGGTATCTATTCCCAATGCTCTTGACATGATGTTAACAGGTAAAAATATCCGTCCGGATAAAGCAAAAAAGATGGGGCTTGTTGATCAAATTATTGAACCTCTTGGTAAGTAACAAAAACAAAAAAACTAAACAAACAAAAATCTTACTGCTAATAGGTTTTACTGTAACTGTGAATTGCATTATAAAATAGGGTGCTGAAAGGTTCTCACCCTGAGTCAGTCTTCTCTCCAAAATCCAATATTTGTTTCTTTCATCAGATTTTTGGAAAATGCGTGCAGCCAAGAATAGCATACCCCTTTTTGTTAAATAAGCTTAGGTGATATTAAGTAAATGTTTATTCACTACTTTATAGATACCATAAAAAATGACAGCATATTTTAAGCCTATTATTAAAAGATATTCATTCACCTGTAAATACATAAATATATTGCCAGAACAATAAAAGAATACATTACAAAAAAGAATTTGACATATTATATAGTAAGTTTTTTTTATTTATTTGTTTATTGTAAGTATCATGATGGTAGAAAATAGGATTTGGAATTGCAAAAATCATGTATATTTAAGTCTGGTTGTAGGTTTTGAGGGTTTGAACATTTGTTTCATTGCAACAATTATATCTTGCAAAGTAATATTGTATCTTTCATCTGTGTTTAATTTTAAAAATATACTTTTGTTTCTGAATTTTTATTTCAGGCCCAGGCATAATGGAACCTGAAAACAGAACACTTGCTTATTTGGAAGAGATTGCTGTAATAACAGCCAGGTAAACATATTTTTAAATCTTGAAATTTACTTAAAAAGCACTACTTAGAAAACTAATTGTTAAATTTAGAATTTAAAAAAAAAAAATGAGTTTCTATGCTGTAAAATTATGTGTGAATATTTTAATTTTGTATCTTTTTCAGAAATTTAACAAAAGGTGTTATAAAGAGAGTGCCACGAAAGAGAAACATAATTGACAGTAAGTTCTAATATATTTTGCATGATATCCTACAAAAAATATCAGAAAATCTTAACAGCTTAAATATTGGATGTATTTTATGTTTTCCATTTGTAATTTTTAACATGCTTATTATACACATTTAACATCTTTGTAATACACTTTTCCATTTGGACTAGTATACTACTAATCTTGATTGTTATACAGTATTTTTTGTACTCTCTGTTGTAAGTATAGTAATAAAGATGAGTCCAAATGAAAATGCATATAATAATTCCTCATCTCAAAAAGTCCAACATAAATAAAGAGATAAGGCTGAAGTGTTAAATTTAAAACACTGAATATAACAACCAAGATGTGTATACTTGTTCAAATATTGTTATTAGCAAGACAATCATCCTATTGTATTCACTTTTGAAAGCCAAATTTTGTCATTTTATTATCTCTTGCATATTGGCAAGTTTTTAAGGTTTTACTAGTGATTGGTTTATTTAATTAATCTTTTGCATCAGATTTAATTGGCCTTCATTCCTCCCAACCTCATTTTGCATAAAATCTATTTACACCATTTGGTACAATCTTCAAATTCACTAAATGTTGGAGCAACTTAACTCTGCTCTTGAGGTTCTGATGATAGCTATTGGAAATGGGGTGCAATAAAGTCTATAGTTGATATTCTTATTTTCAGCTGCAACTTTTTCTTTAATCCACCATTTTAAACATTTTCATTATTTTAAGTATCAAGACCATACATTTTACTATTTAAATTACTTAGGAAATTTTGATTTGCACATACATTTTTTGTGTGGAAGTGGTGGGTTAATTATGAACAATGATTTCTTCAGGAACTAATAAAATTGAACAAAATAATTTCTTCCATTTTTAATACTGATAATATTTTATAATAGGAGTACATAGTGTTTAAACTCTCAAAACAAAATATTTGGAAAATGTAATTAAATTTTAATAAATGTCTTTCCTCTCTTTACAAGAAATTACTGACCTTGTATTGAAGTATGACAGTGGCAGAGATCTTATATTCAAGCAAGCAATGACCAAAGTGATTAAACTGAGTGGTGGCCTTTATCCTGCTCCTTTGAAAATTTTAGATGTAAGTCTTTGCTTCATTCATTTAAATTTATTGTATTACAAGTGGCGTTTATAAAAATATTCAGTGTTGTTTCTAGTTTACATTTGAAGAATCAACAAGTTTTCAAAAAACAAAAATTAAATATAAAAAAAAATAAAAATTTAAAAAAATAGAAAATAAGTAATTTGTAAAACAATTGGTTAGTTCTTTGTCCTTATATTTGTGTATATATGCTAATATTTAATTTATAAAATGAGCTAGTGACAAATCCAATGTTAAGACTTTTGTTGATCTCTTCAAAAAGCATGCATTTATCTGACCAATTCCATTTCACATCTTTCTTTAGCAGGTTATTCAAGAGTGCTTTTAATTCGATAATTTGTCCCCTAAAAATATTTGTTAAGTTGTTGGACAGGCAAATCAATTGTGTTTGCCCTTGGAAGGATTTTCCTTCACTGATCTTTAAGACCATATTCTTTAATTTTTCTTTTAAATTCTTTTTTTTTTTTACATCTTCTGTATGTTGCTTTCAGGTCTCACTTTTAATAAGTACATCATCTAAATATATTTGTGCAGAATCCAAACTGGCTAGCATCGTATCCATAATCTGTTGGAATATGCTTGGTGCTACCTTTATACTAAAAAGAAGTTGATTAAATTTGTATAATCTTCTATGAGTGTTAACTATTAATAGTTTTGAGCACACTTCATCTACTAGTACTTGTAGGTAAGTGTCTGACGGGTCCAATTTAGAAAAAAATTTATCACCATTTAATTTGGCAAAAATTTCCTCTGGACTTAGTAATGGGTAGTTATATTGTTTTAAATTTTCATTTAACTCCATTGAAAAATCAACACATACATGGATTTTATTATTTCTTTTAACATAAACTGTTGGTGATGCCCATTCAGGATAGTCTGTTTTTGAGATCAGACCTAATTTTTCTAGTCTGTCTAATTCTTTATTAATTGGTTCTAAAGCTGCAAAAGGTACACTCCCTTTTGGCTTAAATGTTGGTGTTAGATTCTCTTTTAATTTAAATTTAGCTTTAGTTTTTGTGTATGTCCCTAGACCTTCTGGAAAACTTTTTTAATTCATTCTTTAATTTTTCAGTTTCCGTATTAGCACTGGAGGTAACAATATTTATTTTATTGCAAAAAGAGTTAATTGGAGAGTCCCAAAGATCAAGTAATGCAATCCAGTCTTTTCCAAATAAATCAGCAGTATTCTTTAAAACAAACACCACTGCTTTCTTAGTTTTTCCAACAAAAGAAATGTTACAAGTGAATTCACCCAAAAGTTCAATCTCTTTCCTGAAACTCCATGCACAACTTTATTAGAAGTCAAACTGGGTTTACCCATTTTTCTCCATGTCTGTTCATTTATGAGTGATATCAGATCCAGTATCCAGTTGTAATTTTATTTTTACATTATTAATTTCCACAAAAACAAATTTCCTCTTTTGAGATGTTTCTAACTCAGTTAAAGACATGTTCAAAATCTTGTTGATTTTCCTTTTATGCTTCTTATTTTTACTCCATGTATTTATTGTGTTCACAAGCATTTTATTTTTCCTCCATTTTTTTTTTGTATCTACAAGTCTTTTTGTGTCCCACCCTCGCACATTCATAGCATTTTTTGTTCTTGAAAAAGCAATTACTTTTGAAATGCTTACCTCCACAACCGTTAGGTATTGAGGTTGAGAGGGTTTATTATCTGTTTTTATTGTTATATTAGGAGTTGAAAAACGTCTACAGTTTTTTTCTCTTAGATGGTTGGATGCTATGTACTTGTAAAATGTCTCTTTCTTCAGTCCTTGAGGTATCGAGTTTTAGATTTACAATACATTGACATTCTTCTGCTATTTTCTGGAGAATTAATTTGGGATCCATTTCTAATTTAGCAATTATCCTGGATCTTATTTCCATGCCCTTATTACAAGTTAAACCCTGTGTATGAATATTAGGCATTTGAATAAATCGTAGATTAATTCATTCAACTTGAATTTTTCATATTCTTGATTCACGACTCCTGCATAAGTGGCAAAATCTTTATTGTTGCGCTTTACTAAGTTAAGACATTGCCATCTTGTATTAAATTGTAAAAAAAAATTTTTTGATAGTATTACAACAGTTTCATCAAAATTTATCTTTTTTTTTTTGGCAAAATATAATTCACATATTTTTCATGTTCAGCAAATTTTGATAAAATAATGAACAAACTTTCTTATCATCATTCCAATGCAAACAATCCCTTTTGAAGATCTCTTCATATCTTCTATAATAAGCTGAAAAAGTTATCCCTTCATTTGGATTGTATACAAATTCACTGATTGAATTAGCAACAGCATCTGGACTGAATAAATCTAAATTCTTTTCTTTCATAGTTTTAGTAAATAATTAAAAAAACTTCTGTTATTGTAAATGTAATTGCTGTTCATGTTGTTTTTTGTTGCTGCAATTGTTTTTGTTGCTGCAACTGTTGTACTTGTTGCTTTGTAGCGCCAAGATTTGAATCATGATAGCTTTTAGTTCTTCCATTTTGCTGTACTCTGCTGAATATTTTGTAGATTAATTTTTGAATAACTTTGCCTGGTTATTTCTCTGTAGTCCTCCAAATATGACCTCTCTTTGGTGAAGTGGTAAATATTACTGAATATCCTATTATGATGTGTAGGATATGTATATTTTGTTTTTTTTTGTGTAAGTTCAACAAATACTCGTCATCACTTTTGTAATGCCCATTTGTAGGAGAGACTTTGAAATCTTTGATAAAACACTAGATGCAAACAATACTTGGTCAGATGCCGCTAATTCCTATATATACATTTTTCCTTTACCTCTCAATGATCTAATTATTTCAAGATGAGGTTGACTGTGCTTGCTCTCTGGCAATCCATGTTCTTCAGCAGTACACTTTATTCCTATATATATATATCAAATGTTATTCAAAAATGCAATTATTTATTTGTACATTATTTGTTTTGTTTGAATTTTTGTTTCAAGATGAGGTAACATTGTTTTAAATTCTCATCTTTTTCTACTCTTTTCTTGTAAAAACAAATATCCCAGAATTTGATCAGTAAAAAGGATCCAATCAAACAAATAAGTTGAAAATAGAGGGAGAAAAGAATTTGTTTATTTCACAGTATGTCTGCTTCTCTGTTTCCTTGTCAGTTGTGGACACTAAGTTAGAAGAAAAAGTGCTGATATGAAATATAAACAAATTTCCATTTTACTGTGCCTCTTTTTACATATAAATTTTATTTCTTTAATTGAATTTCTATTGGAGCATATTATATGTTTAAAGAAACACTTAAAACATCTGAACAAACTATGATACAGATATTGAATAAGAGACGAGTGAAAACCTCACTCAGACTTTTATTCTTCAGATATGTTCCTGGTAATTAAATTTTGTTTTCTTGCCACTTTGGTTTTAGAATGTAAATTACTAAACAAATTTGGTTACTTCTTGTCTTATCAAAATTGTTCATTTCTTTTTCAAATAATACAGACTAGAACAGAAGTGCAAGATGGATAAATTTAAAAAATCAGTTTGGGCTGAAAAGTGCATCCATTATAACTAATTTCTTCAATGTGCTTGAGTAAATAAGAGTTAAATGTCCTTGGAGTGTAAATACAATTCTCACACTTTGAATTTATTATTTTGTTTCTATTATTGATTTGAAGCTTGGCACAGGACTAGATTGACAGCTATGTTTCATAAGTTTATTGTTGAAATTAAAAGTTATAATTGTAAGCTCTAATGGTTCCTTTTCACTTGCAGAAATAACTTCTGGCTTCCTGCTTTCATGTCAACTACAGTCTTCAAAATTTTAAATGGAATGTCAGTAGTCATCTTCTGTCTCTTTCATTCCTGTTCTTTCACTCTCAGTTACCACTTGCATCTTAGTGGCTTTTATCTCATTGTTTGGGGTGAAATGATTTTTTTAAAAAAGGCTGGAAAGTCTAGGGAGGGAGCAAGAGTAGATTTTTATATGGCATCTAGGTTACCTTTATTCAACTTTTATAGCAACTATATAGCAGTGTAATTGCTATATATTTTAATAATCTTAGATTGCCAAAAGAAATCCTGCAAAATTTACAAGCCATTGTTAATTCCTCAAAATTTGTCCATTCTGTACAATACGTTTTATTATTAAAAATGGATTTTGATGAATTTAATGGCCACTATTATAATTACAGAATTAATTTAAACTGCATTAAATCTTGGGAAATTATTTGTGAACTACCTTTGTCATTGCTACTACTATTATTCTTTTGGGAAAAGAAATTTAGTAATATTTAGTTTTATTTAATAAATTATTATAACAATATTTTTAAAAAATAAATTTTTCAAACTTGTATAAATTGGCAAAGTGAAGCATTAAAAGCTTTTCCTTGTATTCACTTTTAATTTTGCCTCTCCTTCAACACACACTCACGCACACACATTAATTGTAGCCCTCCATCAATTTCTGTTTGCTAGAAATGCTTCGATTTAAGGCAAATTTTTTAAAAACAAAGATAGTCTCAATTCAAAATAAAACTCATAGATCAGTAAAAATGAAAAGATTAAAGGAATTTTGAATCTGTTTTGGTACATTTTATCTTGATCATAAATTTCAGTGTTGCACTAGAGAGCTAGAATGTATAAGTTTGTTGATTGAACATTCAGGAACAGTTGAATCAGAAAATTTGTAGCAATGTTTAATGGACAAAAAATCCTTGCAAATGTTTATTGCATCAGAGAACATTCGTATCTTCCATTAACTTAAAGGACATTTTCATTTACTCAACTGCAGTAGATGTTAGTAAAATGACTTGCATTTCTAAAAAGTGATATAGTACACTTAATATTAATCAACTAATAGTGGTAAAATTTTCAAGATATACTTACATCTACTTAAGAAATATATTGTATGAGTTTATGCCTATAATATATATCTTTATTAAAATTAAATGTAGAAGCAGGCATGATGAAAATTGCTACAAAGAATATAAATCTAGTGTATGAAGATTTTAAACAGCCTGCTTTTGATCAACCATTACAAAGACGGTCAATGATAAGTTTAAAATATTAAACAATAAAATGGAATTACCAATAATAATGAAAACTGTGGCTAAAGCTACCACTTACAATACATTTTATTACTATATACTGTTATTTCATTTATTTGTTCAAAATAAAATTTACACTAGTGTGCAAAGCTTTTGGGCCACCTTTGGTAAATTAATTACGTTTGTCAGTTTTACCAGAAAAATTAAGAATAATTAAACCGTATACTTTTCTCAGTACATTGTATGATTTTTTAAGGGCTGGAAAACAAGTCACTTCATTTTTGTTGTATAGTAGATGATGGAGCATCATAAGTAAAGATGCTGAGAAAAGGCCAGGCAAAAAATACCGGGTTGCCAGTGAGAATTTCACTTTTCAGCTCTTTTTCCTATGTTAAAAAGGAATATTCTTTTTGCAAAAAGTAATCTTTATTGTTACAGAAAGTATAAAAAAATCAAAGTATAAAGTTAGCAATTAATCTTGCAATTAATCTTGCCCTTAACTTGAATAATGGCCTCAAATCAATCTAACATTTTATGGAACAAGGTCCACATTTTGTCATTTGGAATTTTTTCCTATTTTTTTTAAGTAATCCCAAAGTTCTTGAAGATTTCCTGGTTTTTGTTGGGACACTTGTTTCTTCAGTTCCCTCCACAATAGTTCTATTATCTTTAGATCAGGACTTTGTGCTGACCAGTCTTCCAAAAGCTAAACATTTTCATCCACAAGAAACATTTTTGTTGCATGTGATGTGTAGCAAGGAGCAACCTCCAGGCTGAAAAATTCTCCATCATCATATTATTGCAAAAGATTAAACCATAATATACTAATATAGTTTTTTGCTGTCTAAGTTTCCATCAAGTTTTACCAATTTTCTTCTACCATCATTTTGATGCAACCCCACACCATTACATGTCCATCACCAAATTTTACTGTCTTTGTGGTGTATCTTGCATCTTTTTTTCCTACCGATAGTCTTCTTTACATATTCTCTTACATTAGTATAAATTCTATTTTGTATTCATCACTAAAAATTACTTTTTTGCTACAACTTTCTTTTCTGATAGGTTTTTGTTAATGTTTTTTTTGCTATACACCTGTCAAGTTGTCTTTTGTTTCTTCACTAAAGTCTTCTCATTATCTGTCACTCAATGTGACCTCTTGCATCTTAGTGGCATTATCCCCATCTTCTGTCTTCCTGAATCCTGTTCTTTTATTGTCTTTTCTTCTCATTAAAGTCTCATTCTTTTTTTTCTCAGTAACCTTTTGCATCTTAGTGGCATTATTGCCATCTTCTGCTTTCCTGAAAACTGTTCTTTTATTGTCTTTTTTTCCTCACTAAAATCTTCTCATTCTCTTTCACTCTCAGTAACCTCTTGCATCTTAGTGGCATTATCAACTTGAAATGATTAAAAAATACTCTGCATCGTAGTAACTGTCACCTCACTGTTAAGACTGCCTTCAATCCTCTTTCCTGGGTGTTAATTTTGAATTGCTTATTGAGATTCTCACAATCTTTCTTTCATCTGTCCAACTTTTTTATCATCTTCTTTTGCATTTAAAAACAGTCACAACTGTCATCTTTGTTTCAGTGAAGATTTTAGTCATGATTTTAGTGTACAAAAGTCAGCTAATGTTCAATTAAAATGATTTGTCCAGGTACCTTACACTCATGGTAATAAGATGAAACCATTTCTACTTAGAAATTTGCATATAATCATGACTTTATCTTCTCAAACATTTCATTGGCCTGATATTTTTTGCATAGTCTTTTTTTCAGCTTCAAACTGTTTAAAGCTGTTAAAGTACATATGAAAAAAATTCAATGACTTATTTTCCAATCCACAATGTCCATGTTCACTACTGATAAAAGGATACTGTTAAACAATCTTAATAAAATAAAGGTGTATAATATTTAATTTTATCTAGTTGGCCCAAAACTTATGCATGCCAGAATACATGAAATTGGTGATATATAATTGTGAAGGATTTCAGCAGTTCATTGGATTAATAATTTGTTCAATTCTGTTCAGATTTTTACAATTTATTCATTAATGTGAAAAATTGAAAACCCATTATGATGCATTGTAAATTCACATTTCTGAATGAACACTTGGAGCCTGTGTCCTACTTGTGATTGCTATTTCAGAAATATTAGCCTATTAACTAAATGATCCTTGATCATCAACATTACTTCTTTTTCATATGAAAACTCACTTTTGTAACATTTTTTTAGTAACAATTACAAAATCAAGCAATTCAAAATTTATATTTTTGGATAAGTGATTTCAACTTAAGAAGAACAATTTTAAGAAGAACATTCCATAAATACATTTTCATGGAAAGACAAATATTTTTCTAAATAATTATTGAAGTTTAAATTATTTTACCATTTTTTATTAAATTATCTTCATACCAGTAATATGACTGACATTTACTTTTTAATTGGCTAATTTCTCTTGTTCAGCAGGTGCAGTGTTTTTGTTCAACATTTTTATTGAATATTATCATATCACAAAGAAAACATTTGTCTGTTTTATGAATTCCAATTCCCTTAGGATAGTACTTTAAAATAAACATTCTGCCCAAAACATTTTTAAAATATATTTTATTACACGTCTTCTTTTATCTTGCTCGTATATATGTAAAGGAAATCCTAAAAGCTCCATTTCTCAGTGTTTCTGAAAAACACAGCTAAACAAGTGAGTAATGAAAAAAGAAAAACAGCGAAATTTAGTATTAATAAGATCTATTGTAGTTCACTTCTGTCAAAACACTCCAAATAAAATCCTTCATGATAAACTACTTAAGTTGGCCTTAGCTGCTATGAAGTGTTGTCTGTTTTGAAAAACACTACAGACTCAAATGCGAAAATCATTATTTATTTTGAAGACATACTAGTGGTAGAATTTATTTTTACTTTACGATGATATGCTTTTATTATAAACTACAGAGTATAATACAAAATAATCTGCCTCCAATTTTCATTATGACCTTTGTAATGATAATTAAAAATCGTTCCAGAACATTTGTCAGAAATGCATTGAGATAGAATAAGATTTTTTCCTCTTGACAAAAGAATTTTGAAACAAAGTTAAATTTACAGAGCAAGAACTTGAATTTTAAGATTTTTTCTTACCTCAAATCACTAGAATTTTATCCCTTAATGATGTGATTTATAGCAATTATAAAATTTAAAGGAATTCTAAACCTAAAGAGCCAATGTTTCAAATAGTATGAGTTTTTTTCATTTTCCTATTTTAAGAGTGAAAATTTTGTGTCTAAGAATAAGGAAGATAATTATTTCAGATTTAGAAAAAAATATCAATTAAATTGAAATTTTAGGTGACATATATAGTGACAAAAAATAATTACTTTTGTTCTACCTTAAAGGAAGGACAAGAGAAATATGACTAAAAGACTCCCTAACTTTATCTTAAAGTTTATCATGCATTTTTAGGTTTTAATTCCTTTTTTAATTACTATGAATGTAAGAAAACAATTATTTAGATTTTGTCACCAAGGCAATTTCTTGAAGAAAAGTCCTTTTATAAAAATTTGAATATTTAGATATAAACTTTTCATTCTGATAATTTAGCCAAATACTTTGAATTTCAATTCATAATATTTAAATTCATTGAATATTCATGAAAATTGAAATTCATAATCATTGCATAATTTTCAAGTAAATAGTTTGTAATACAAAAAGCAATGTTATAGAGAGATTTACTTAAAAATTAAATATAGTTTAAATATCAAATTTAAACCACTGATAAATTCTTTAAATTTAAATATGATTATTTTTTTTAGTGTTTAAATAAATTTGCTTAAAGTTGCTATAAATTCTTCAAGTAATGAAGTCACTTTTTTTAACTTCAACATTTAATTGAATTAAAAAGAAATTTCCTTTTTGTTCTTTTTTAAATAGCTGAAAATATTAATTTATTCAAAATTAAACTTGTATGTGAACATAATTGTTTTTGAAATTCCATTTATCTATATTGATGGACTTTTTGTCTAAAATATGAACAATTGAAAGGTAAGCATTTTGTATATTTAAAAGAAATCAACCAGCTTCTCCTTCAAAATAACTTCAGTGAGGTGATTAAAATACTATTTAAGTATTATTTCTTTGTTCAAAGATCTGGGATAACAATATTCTTGAAAGCAGGAGAAAATAATGATTTCTCTCATAAAAAATACAAAGACAAATTTATGGTGGGTATTTGTTATATGTAAATTTATGGTTTGGGACACAATTTGATGGCAAAAAAAAAATATCATGTAACAACAGCTGTAAGCTTTTTGCATTTATTGCATTATACAACAACTAGAATTTTCTGTCTTCATCCTTATTTATTCATTCTCCAGATAACACATTCTTTGGGATAAATATTTCCTTTTTAAGCCATTATACATGAGAGTATGTAAAATGTAAGATATATATGATTATTTATGCCTACCTTTGTTTGTACATATATGACAGCAATAGATGAATGAAGCATAGTTATAAATTTATATAGACTTGCATACTGAAATGGGAAATAAATAAATATATATATATATATATATATGCATACACATTTTAGTGTTACATATGTCTGTGTGTGTGTGTGTGGAGATGAGACAAGGGGAAAGCTTTTAAATGACGTGTTTCACTGACATGATGTGTGTTAAGTTTGACTTCTTCAGTTTGGAATGAAAGACAAAACTGTGCGTAAGGAAAGTGCATTGAATTTTTGAGGATAAGAGCTGCTTTATAAAATAAATTACATTATCAGATTGAATGACCAGAGTCCAGAACATGTTTGTTTGTTTATATATATATATATATATATATATATATATATATATATTTGTTGCATATATTTTTTTGCATGTTTTGTTTTCATTAAGACAGGTCTCATTACATAATTTAGACAAGTCTTAGCTTTTATTCTTAATAGGATCCTCTCATCTTTATGGACAAGTTTCTTAGAATCCTTATTAAAGGAAGGATGAAAATTACCATGTTAATGTATAATCATTTTATTCATGAGTTCTTTCAACATTAGCAGAATGTAATCTTTCAGGGTCTTGTTTTTGTTAAGACAAAATTGCTTTTGTTCTTCTGAAAATTAAATGTTTTACTTTTGTGAAGTGTAAAACATTCATCTTTAGTGTTTTGTTAAATAATTTGTCTAAAGTATTTAATGAGATATGTTTTAAAATATAAATATATATATATATATATATATATATATATATATATACACACACACACACACACACACACACATATATATATATATATATATATATATATATATATATATATATATTTATATAGGTACTTCTACTAATTCACTGAATAAAGAGCATACCATGATAGAAAAGATGAAGTTTTATCATCAAAATGTTTGTTATTATTAAGAGGAAAGAACAAACTATTTTTTTATTATTTTATTAAATTTTTTAATCCTTTTTAACATGTTTGAAATTTTGGTTAAAATATTGTTTATCTTGTGTCAAGAAGGGGTTGGGGTGTGCAACAATTAGTATAGAGAATCTTAGCATCTTTTTTATGGTAAAAAACACATTAATTTTGATATTCTTACAAAAAATCAAATAACTGTCAGATTTTAATGAAATTTTCAGGACTTATTGACAAATGAATGAAAGTATTGATGAAATTTTTTTAAAAAACCTTTGGAAAAATAATTTTTTTATATATCTGTTACCCCTACTTATTTAATTTTATGAAATTTCAAGAGATTAAAATTGCACCACCTTCATAGTTAAAAGCAGAATTTCTTGCAGAATTTAAATCATGAATTTTTTTTGTAAACCAGAAACACCATTTACCAAAAAAAATGCTCTAAATGATGAAATAAAAATACAATAAAACTAAAACACTTTTTTAATTAGAAAAGCTTTTAATTGCTTTTATAAATAAGATATATTAAAAACAATATTTTCTAAGAAAAACTTTTTTTTCAATGAATAATGAATTTTGCAAGAATTATTTTCATTTTTTAAAAATTTTAATTAGAATAATTTATTGAATTTTAAATCTTTTAAAAACTCACCGCCCACCCATTTAGATGTTATTATTACGTAAAAATTATTTACTAATGTTGAATGGAGTTTTGGTTTGGCCGGGGTCGTGACTTTAAAGTTATATTCTATATGTGTTCTTCAATTTCATTTCTGAAAAATTCTCCGTATCCCAGTTAAATTTATGTGTCAAAAATTCAAATTTTGTTTTAAACGAACCGTGTAATTTGCTTCGGTTAAAAAGTTTTCTGATGGTTCTCAGCACACTTGTCTTAGAACAAAGTGTATGATATTTTATCCTTCTTAAACTTGTTAAAAAAAAAAACAAATATAAATGAATCAAGAAAACCCCAAAGCAATAAGCGAAAAAGTTTTATGTTTATTCCATTTGTTGACAGTAAAGAAACGAGAAAACGTTACACAAAATGCCAATATATAAAAAATATATATTTCTAAAATTATGATGACCCTGATTGAAATTGTATTTAATTTTTTTAATCGTGTTTGACTGGAAAACAAAATAACCGGAACAAACACACAAATTTCAAATCAAGTATTTTTGATGATCACATGTAAAATATGAGAACTTTTTTCAATTTGGTCAAATTTCAATAGTAAAATGTGGAGAAAAGTCCAATGGGCGAACATCACTAGGTGATAAATTTTCAAAACTACTGTATTCTAATTTTTTCTACAGGTAATGTAATCAGAGAATAATGCAGCAGAAAAATGAATATATATGATTAATATTCCCTAGAATAAATTTTTGATCTGTTTTAATCCAGAAACAATGTTCTTAATAAATTTCTTATTTATCCAATGAGGAATATAAATTTAAACGTGTTCCCCACGTGTTTATTGTTATTTAAGTGTTTTAATGTAATAAGTTTCTCCAAAAACACATGATGCATCTATATTTTTTTCCATAATACGCAGGCTTAAATAGTTTAGACAGGTTTTTGTCTACATATTTTTTAATAGGAAATAACAGGATTATGGACATCTTTCTTGGTATCCTTATTAAAGGGAAAGAAAATTACCATGTTGAGAAATATTCATTTTTTTCAAAGTACTTTCGACATTAGCACAATGTTGTCCATGAAAAAATCTGTTCAAAATGTGTGTGTGTATATATTATATTATATATAATTCAAAAAATACCTTTTAATCATAGAAATGGTATTCTCCAATTTTAAATATCTATAAATTTAAAATTTCTAATGCCATCTATTTTGCAAATAATATATGATTTGATAAAAAGTTCTATGTAAATCGATATTGACTTTTTCAATTGATATACAAAGCATCTCAACATTTGGAATAGCATACAATATATCCATATTGGATGGAAGGAAGAATAAAAAAAAATATTTATATATTTCATGAAAATTGGTTTGGTTAAACTAAAATTCTCAAAAGCTATGTATTAAAAATTAAATAAAAACTTAATAAAAATATAATTACTGCACAAATATTTTCAAAACGTTAGTAAAAATATTTGTTTATACTTATAAAAAAAAAAAACCAAATAAAATATTTAAATATACGTTTAGTCGTATTCCGAACCATCACGTAAAAATATATGTAATTTTGGAATAATATTTAAATTTCCAAAACAAAATATTTGAAATATATTTTAATTCTTGCAGCATTTGTTCAATGAATCTTTGATAAATATGA
This sequence comes from Acanthosepion pharaonis, assembly GCA_903632075.3. NCBI lineage: Eukaryota > Metazoa > Mollusca > Cephalopoda > Sepiida > Sepiidae > Acanthosepion > Acanthosepion pharaonis. The sequence continues at coordinate 1,381 of CAHIKZ030003573.1, read as the reverse complement.
AATGCAAAAAAATAAAAAAGAGTTGGAATGAAAGAAAAGTAGTTTAATGAATTGGACAGTTTAATGTTTTTAATTATAAACATGATAGATCATCTTTGATAAACTAAAAGATAACTAAAATCTATTTCCGGTAAACATGTATAAATTATTTTGGAGATTTATATATTTTTAAGGCGATGAAATTCATAAGAATGAATTATTTTTTTTCGTAACAAGGTATATATTTTTATATTTTAAAAAGTCTCGATGAATATATAGGAAAAATGTAAAATTCAAATTACTTTCTGAAAGAAAAGTAATTTTTTATAATAAGACAGGATTTCTCATTAAAGTCTCTGCAAATGGAAAAATTTTTTTAAACCAAAAAAAACTAAATAAAAAAAAATTCATTTAATTTTTTTTTTTTTTTGACTTTTAAACCATTTCTTGATTTTTTGTATATTATATTATATATATTATATATTTTACCTGACTACATCACGGTAACTATTGTGTGTAAACACACACTAAAGAACAAATTTATTTGAATAAAATGTTTTTATTTATATTTAGAATCATATATATATATATATGATATATATATATATTGATATCCCATAAAACAAATTCCTGATGAATTTTTAAAACAATGACAAATTAAAATTAAATCTTAAATGGCATGTATACATAATATTTTTCTTTATATGTTCAAAAACAAAATCCTGCTTAAATCAAATACACATTATATAAACAGTTGAAGTTCCTCAAAGAGTTTTCACAAAAACACACACACAAACAACACACCCACAAACACAAACACACATATTTACACATATAAATACACACATATACTGACTATATATATATATATATCAACACACACAAAACACACACTGGTAGAGTCCATATATTTATATATGCAAATATATGCATTTCATTTTAAGTTTATTTATATGGTATCATTTAGTCTTTGCGTATACAATAATGCGAATGCATTTTCAGATGATAAATTATATAAAACCTGTCCGAATATTCTTTTTATCCTTTTATCGGCTATACATTTATATATTTATATATATATATGTATGTATGTATGTATGTATAGATATATAGAACAAAAAAAATATTAAAAATTAAAATCTTCAGACACACTGGGTTGTATATTAATATTTTTTTCGTTTTTATTTTTCATTTAGATTCCTGACTAGTTTCGGTCAACATGGCCATCATCAGGGGAAAAAATATTTCTGCTTGCTAACTATCAGTGAACTACAGAAATGAATGTCTTTCTGGAGAAAATGAACTTTTTCAGTAGTTTTCATTTGTTTTTTTAATTTTTTATTTTTTTAACTTGTAGATTTTTGGTCAATCCTTATTGTTGGTCAAACAGTCTCTTTTAAGT
>CAHIKZ030003572.1:122500-124180 GCA_903632075.3 Acanthosepion pharaonis | reverse complement strand
TATTATTATTATTCATCCTCATGCTTCTTTTCCTTCTTCTTTATCCTCATCTTCTTCATTTTCTACTTCCCATCCTATTCACCATCATCTTTTTCTTCCCATTATTATTATTATTATTATTATTATTATTATTATTGTTGTTGGGTTTTTCCTTTGTTTTGTGTCGTACGAGTTGCCACCAAATCGTAACTTCTAGAGAAAAGTTTCGTTTTGTATCAGGAAATATTAGAAGATTAGGTGCCATGCAACCAGGGAGATAAAAATAAGGTAACTGTTGTCACTGCATAAAGACAAATCTACAAAGATGTATTAATTAGTCATGTTTACAGGATGGTCCGAAAGTCGTGTCACCCATCTTATTTCCTCTCTTAAAAGACTGCCGCGAAGAACAGTGGTATCCATACAAACGTTCTCGATGTGTGACAGCGTCAATGAAAGCGAATAAACTGAATCCAGTATATGTGCTTTGTATTACGGTATTACTTGTTCTTCTATTGTTTTCATGACTTTCGGACCACCCTGTAGGATTTTTTGTAATTCCTATATCCCTACATGCAAGCAACCAGTCTGCAACCGGGTTTCATGCCACTAGCGTTTAACATAAATTCTTGATCTGTTTCTATACATTCTGTGAAAATTTGAGATTATTTCAACAAGAATTGCCAAAATTATTGGCCAGCGAAATTTTTCTTTTCTTTTTTTTTTTTTCAATTTCAATTTTTTTTTTTTTGGACAACCTATAAAATTAATGCACGTCTAATGCATAAAAATGATATTTTAAAATATGTTCCTTTCGTGGAACAACGGACACTGAAAATTTAGTTGAACCATTCTATTGGTTTCCAGTATGTAGGCGATCACGACTCTCCAATGATTCCTTTATTATATCCTGACAGAACTGCATTCTTGGGAAAGATGGCAAAAATTGTTTTCCGTAACCTTCTACAAAGTCTGGAATTTAGAGTTTTTCTTTTCTTAGACTGATGGCTACAGAGCCCACCCTGCGTTGCTATTTAACCCATAGATGGGAGGTTGATAAGTCACAGATTTATGACTTTCCCAAGTTCATTTTTTGCAAAAGCAATGCAACAGACTAGACCAGAATTTGAACTGATATCTGTAGTACTACCCTCATATTTTTTCAAATAACATTAACACAGATATTGATACTACACTTTGGCTTCAGTGTTGATCACATCAGAAATTGTCATATTTATTGATTGATTGATGCAGTTTCTATGGCTTATCAACTCTTTCTAGGTTATTAAAAACCAGAAAATATTTTTAGATTGCAATAATTTTTTTTTTTTTTTTTGGAGAGATATGATAAAACTTAGAGATATGTATTACTAATTAACCCATAGATGGAGGAGAGAAGATTTGAATTCATACCAATAAGTGAATATAAACAAACCCGACTGGAATTGGAACTCGGCTCTCTGATTAGCAGTTCTGTAACATTATTGTTTATACCACACTTACACCCAAGCTAACAGGACCTGGTATGCCCAGGTGGTCATATATATAGTTATTGACCAGGCTCGATGTTGCCTAAGTTCGGTGGTCTTAAAAGAACCGATGTTTTAACGTGATCTTGTGCCGTGTTCCGTCAGGACGTAGGCGATCATGGCTCTCCACTTCACTTTATCCCTTGTAATTCTCAATAATTTCTGCCCTTTG
>CAHIKZ030003572.1:107500-120000 GCA_903632075.3 Acanthosepion pharaonis | reverse complement strand
CACACACAAAAGATATATATATATATATATATATATATATATATATATATATATATATATAATAATAATAATAATAATAATAATGGACTCTCCCGTCGGTTTCGACGTATGAGGATCTGCCAGCTTCTTGATTCAGTTATGAAAGTTTATGCGATAATCTTAAGTGGCATTTAAGACCCGCTAGTGATTTACAAAGGAGGCCACATATGGAGCAGGTGTGAGAATTGTGAGATGAGATCACTGCTAGATTGGCTGACCTTTTTAGATTTTCACTTCTTGAAGATGATTCAGACAAGCAGATTGAAAATTGCAGTCCCTAAAAGTTGACACCGATTAAACTGTGAATATCTAAGACGAAATTAAATAAGCTTCCTGTTGAACAAAAAAAAAAAAGATTTATTTATAATTCGAAGGGATGTAGATTTCATGCGCTCTTCCTGTGACACGGCACACGTTTAATTGTTAGGCCAGTTCCAGTCAGATACGTTGTAGCATGTCTTACGTAACATTCTCCAGCGTCTCAGTGATTCTCTAATTATGTTCCTCTAGGCTTGTAAGAAGTTGGGGTGGATATAAACTCACCCATAAAAAAAATTTTGTTATGTCAAGTTCGGATATTCACCTTAGTTTTTACACATTTTTTTAAAAAACTGAGTTCATTTGACCGAACATTGGCAATATTACTAGATTTCAAAATAATGTCTTATTTGGGGGATACTATATTGACATGGGTCCTTACCTATAACTGCAGAATGAACTCTTCCTAACACTATGTATACTACGCCTCTCAAGAGAGGGGACAAAATCAAAATTTGAATATTCTCGGCTTGACGGTCGAACTCTCTGCCTCTGAGCAGAGAGGAACCCGAACGAGGCTCCGACGAAGGGCAGAGTCTCGTTCGGGGTGAATGACCTACCCGATCTCATTTATACGTGATCTACGGGCATTTTTTGGCTGAGCCTACGGGCTCAGGAAACCCACGATAAAAATGACCTTGTGTCGCATGCAACCCTCGTGGGGGGTGGCTAGATACCGAATCAAGTCGAGCTTCTCGGCTTGACGGTCGAACTCTCTGCCTCTGAGCAGAGAGGAACCCGAACGAGGCTCCGACGAAGGGCAGAGTCTCGTTCAGGGAGGTTGACCAACCCGATCCTGTTTATATGGGTTCTACGGGCATTTTTTGACCGAGCCTACGGGCTCAGGAAACCCACGATAAACTCGGCCTTGTGCCACATGCAACCCTCGTGGGGGGAGGCTAGATACCGAATCAAGACGAGCTTCTCGGCTTTTCGAACTCTCTGCCTCTGAGCAGAGAGGAATCCGGACAAGGCTCCGCCGAAGGGCAGAGTCTCGTTCAGGGAGGTTGACCAACCCGATCCCATTTATACGGGTTCTACGGGCAACATTTTTTGGCCGAGCCTACTGGCTCGGGAAACCCACGTTAAACTCGGCCTTGTGCCATATGCAACCCTCGTGGGGGGGGGGGGTAAATACCGAATCGAGTCGAGCCGATAGTAGTTCACTCCAAACCAGACTGACAGTCATACTAACACCTTCCACATTATTATTATTTTTTTGTAATATACCTTCGTTATTTCTACTCTTGTGTTCGTGTTGTTCTTCCTTGGTCCTAACCTGAACCATAACACACACACACACACACACACACACACACACACATATATATATATATATATATATATATATATAACATATAAAAAGATAAGAACAAATGATGTATAATTCCACTGTCCGTAACATTTAATTTAAAAGAGAATCATCAATAAAGAATAGAGCTAAATAATATTTGTTATCGGAGATTAAAACAAAATCATGTTAAAAATCGCTACAGAATAGCAATCGTGTTTCAAAAATACAAATGTATCTCCTCTGGTGATAGTAAATCACTGATGAGTGAACGGTAAATTTCAAAAGCAGAATACTTTTTTAATTAGTTTTTTTTTTTTTAAGAGAAAATGAAAAAACAAAAAAAACAAAGTAAAAATGAGGCTGGTTGGTTTCTTGTGATTAACCAGTCAAATATGAAACGCTAAAATCTAAACCAACTGAAAAAAAAAATATAGATCATGACATGAAATATAGACTTCTAAATTATTTTTTTGCGACTGATACAAATGATTACATTAAATCGTAAAATATAGAAAGCATGATGTTCAACTTTCACAAGATGTTAAAAGGGTAATAATATTAACTAGTAATATCCACGGTCATCTTCCTACATTGTTTCATCTTTTTCTTTCAAAAAAAAAAAAAAAAACTTTTTCTACTTTTTAAAAATAATCGGTCGCTCATGAGAATTTACCAACGCCCCAAATAGTCGCCTTTGTAGTTTTGAAATACGATTTCTATTGTGTCGAGATTTTTAACATGTTTTTGCTTTAATCTCCGATAACATCTATATATATATATATATATATATATATATATATATATAAGAAAAAAGGTTTTTATTGAACATGCAGATAAAAAAGACGAAATAAACTTTGTTAACAAAACAATCCACAAAAAATGCTTTATGCTTAAATACAGGTATCCACTAAAATAACGTCCGAAGTAATAAAATTCAAACTCTCTCTTTCTCTCTCTCTGTTCCCTCTCTCTCTCTCTCTCTCTCTATATATATATATATATATATATATATATATATATATATATATATATATATATATATATATATATATATAAATAAAATACACCCTATACAAACACAAACACAGACAGACACACACACACACATATATATATATATATATATATATATATATATGTGTGTTCTGTGTTGATGTAACAGGTATGAAAATAAGAGAAAACTACTATGGAAAAATGACTACTGATAACATTATTGAAAAATTCTAGAATATTCCACTCGAATAATCATGAGTATTAATACAATTTAAAGTTTTAAATCTGAAATTTTCATGGTAAAAATACTTTTTTCACCCATTAAACTGGATAATAAATGGGAATTTTTCTATTAAATCAATTTTTTTTTTTTTTTTATGCATATTTAGTTAATATGCATCTGTGTACAGTTAATTATATGAAAAGTGTTTATTCATTATTTGGAAATACAATAAATTAAAAAAATTGTATGTATACGATTATTTGTTTCCCGCCACTGAAATATCCGTAACTCCATCGTTTTTTGAGTTTTTAGAACTGCTACGTGATATCTGTCCATTTATTTATTAACAGTGAATGAAGAGAAGACACTCGAGACAATAGAAATGTCGTTCTATGAAAAGAATAAGCCGAGGATACCATGGACTGAACATGTGACCAAAGATGTCATTTTAGAGTTTATGGAAACAAAGAGGAAACTTACACTTTACATTAGGGAAAGGCAGCTGAAATTTCTGGGACACGTGATGAAAAAAAAAGGGAATAGAAAATTTGGTACTCTGGGGAGGCTAGAGAGAAAAAGAAGGACGAAAGGGAGCAACGCGTAACATACTTAACGGACTTAAGTAAGTGAATGGCAGAACGGTTTAGGAGAAAAAATTAAAAGACAAAACTTTTTTGAGATTCTAAAAGGAGAGGGAGGTGGAGAAAATGAACACCTACATCCTGAAGGGACACATTGCATATAAAAAAAGAAGACCTCCCACGAACTATTGCAAGGTCGTTCGACGAACATCAAAAACTTCAAATCAAAATTCTTGCTGCTGGATGTAGTTTATCGTCATACCCAGGGTGAGAATAGGGACGGCAGCGCAAAAAATGTTAAGACAACATCAAAGATTGGACGGAATGACAATGCCAGAACTTCTGAGAGCCGGACACATCAGATCCTCTTGAGGTGATTTTCCCGTTTCTTCTGCCCTTTGGTCCCGCGTCATAAAAAATATTTTTAATCATTTAAAAGTAAACAAAATATTAATATAATTTGTTAACCAATATATCTATTGTTATCTATCTATCTATCTCTCTCTCTCTCTCTCTCTCTCTCTCTCTTATATATATATATATATTATATATATATATATATATATATAAAAAGATGATGTCTGTCTGTCTGTCTGCCTGGTGTTTCTTTTTCATCCAACCGATTTTGATCAAACTTGGCAAATTACTTTGTACAATGTAAGAGATATATTTTAATATTAAGGAAAAAAAAATTGATAAAAGCCGATCAAAATCCATGAATTCAACTTTTTTCCTCCGATTTCATTCAAACTCGGTATGTAGGTTACTTACATCATGACAAGCTCAACGATACCTCATCTTTATTTCTACGCCACTGCCTTTAACGAAAAACCGTGAAAACGAAAAATCAGTTCAACAGAAATAGATTTCAACACTAATTTGAAAATTCACTCAATTGTAGCCAACAATAGATTGCTTAACACTCATTTAACTTTAATCATAAAATCTTTCACATGAAAATATTTAAAATTTTTCTTTCTTTTTTTTAAAAATTTTTTCATCAAACTTAACAATTGCTTTAACAAATTTATCCTCTTTTACATACCTGTAAAGCATACAGACAAACTGAATTTCAAAAAACACCAAAATAATTATGGTCGGAATAGGTCTTCATCATGCTTGTTTTAGCCCTTCATGTCCTCGTTAACTTCGACTGAATAAATACTGACTAATCTCTTATATCAGTTACTGCATTAATTCAAAATGCTTTTTAATGAAAATACTTTAAAGCAATTAAAGAAGATAGGCTCTGTTACAAATAAACATGATGCTGTTTTTTTAAACTATTCTAATTGAACGCTTTTTTTTCTGATCGACCAGCTGGATATGGATGCTAGTTAAGTAATAAATTGAAACTCTCTAGGAATATCCCATAATAATATAATATTTTCGAAAATTATATCTAAAAATTACATGTACTACAAGTACGAGTTCCAACTCCTTATTATGGTAGAAAATATTATAGGTTAATTTATTTCGACTAGACATAAAGGGGGTTATCGTTTTTTCTATTGTTATTAAATAATAAACTGACCCGCAAAGAATATCTAAATATATTAATTCTGCGTGTTAGTATCTATGTATATATTTCTATTAATGGATTGTACCACAGCTTTCAGTGTGGCTATTTTCCGATTGCTTCAAGAACAAAAATTGAAACTCGCATCAAAGAGATTTCAAACCCGAGCTATCAGTGCCCGTTAGAGATGAAGGCGGGTTTTTAACGTATTCTTCAATATATATATATATATATATATATATATATATATATATATATAAATGGTTATATATTTTTGTCCTCAAAAAGTTGATATCATTTTAAAAAAATTATCTTGAAAACTACTAATTCTAGCTCAATGAAATTGAAATTCAACAGTTTAGGTATTCACCATCAAAAGTTTATTATGGGACCGATTTCATAGGTATTCAATATCTGGACCGACTGTGACTCGGCGCACGTCAAGTCGGTAGTTAAGCTCTTGCCAAACACGCTAATGCTGATAATGGTCTACCAGATTCTTTAATCTGTATAAGCAGCCTTCTTTAAATTTTCTTTTTTAGTACGAAGTTCAAAAAAAATCAAAAGGTGAAGTTTTTTTGTTATAATTTTACATTGAAGGCAGACTTGGATGACTGTTTTCGAGCATATTCTAAGACACAAAATGAATTCTCTTTTAATTGAACGACATGGCTCAACCTGAAAACAGAACAAAAATAAAACATTAAATATAAAATCTTGATCTGTTTCGATACATTCTGTAAAAATTTAAAAAAAATGGGGGTTATTTCAACTAGAATTGTCAAAATAATTGATTAATTGTCTAATTTTTAACAATATATATATATATATATATATATATATATATATATGTATATATATGTGTGTGTGTGTGTGTGTGTGTGTGTGTGTGTGTGTGTGTATAAATATAAATAAAATATATATATATATGTATAATTATTTATATATTATATGCGCGGTACTTATTAGAAAGCGCTCAATATCAGAGATAGAGCTAACATATTTGGTTGGATAGATGTGAGTTTGTGACCCTTTTCTTTCACGCTTTAGCGATTGTCTGACGATCGCTAAAGCGTGAAACCAAGGTCAAACAAATATATAAATATAAATATATATATATATATATATATATATATATATATATATATATATATATAATCCACAGACAGACTGCTTCGCTGCATTACAGCTCAATAGTGTGGCTAGAAATCCTATCGATTCAAGCCGGGACCAAATTTGATTTGGCATCAGTCGGGGATTCTAAACCCTAGGCTATTGGCGCCCGGTAGAGAGAACGGAGAATTTTTTTTATATTTATTTTTTCATCAACACGCCAGTGACCTAGGGGAATCAATCTGCTAGCAGAGTCTTGTATTATCAGCAGTAATAGTCGCTGTTTAAAATTCACGCTTTTCTCCCCAAAGTGCTCAAAAAAATCACATGAAAAAACATTTATCAATAGTACGGACTTAATATATATTGTCATATTTTACACTTTAGCGAAATTTAAACTTGTATATGATTCTAACGTATATAATGTGGGTCATTGATTTTCTATGGTTATTAAGTATTAAATTAAACCTCAACGTAATTACTCATTAATACAATATTTAGAACAATAAAAGGATTCAACATTTATTTTTAATCTATATCTAACCATGCGAGGCAATAAAGCCACTAAGACACAAGGTTTACACGGTGCTGAAGAATTAGAAACTGAAACATTAATAATGAGGATTAACAAAAAAAAAAAAAAACCAGGCGGACAATAGATAGCGCTTGACATTGTATTTAAATTTTTACAGACTAAAATTGGCGGGGAAAGCATGGAGACGGAAGGTTGTTCAAGATGTGAGAAAGAATCTCTTAAATAGAACTTTCAGTTACATCTAACCATCTCAAATTGATGACAATTCGACACCAGTCTAGTAATGCAATTAAATTAAAAAATAAAGTATGTTGTCATTTTTAATTTTTAATTAAAAGGATGTCTCCATTTTTATAGCATGTTTATTTTTTTTTTATTTTTATGTGCCGTGTCAATTCAGGATGTAGGCGATCATGGTTATCCACTTCTCCCTATCCCTTGTAGCTCTCAATGTTTTTCTCCTCTGTCACCTCCCCCAAACCACGTTCTGTCATCCACTTGCTTAAGCCCGCCAGGTATGTCATGCGTTGCTTTCTCGGGTTTCTTTTACCCTCTATTCGACCTGTGAGTATCAGATTCTCCAAGCCTTCTTTTCTCATTACGTGTCCCAAAAATTACATCTTTCTCGATGGTAAGTATAAGCTTCCTCCTTGTTTGAATCCTCTCTAAAAAATTTCATTGTTGCTCATTGTCCCTACTTAAAAAAATAAACATCTTTTATAGAGATAAATATATGCATATATATGGTTGGATTGATGTGAGTTTGTGACCCTGTGTTTCACGCTTTTGCGATCGTCAGACAAACTGATTAATTTTTTTTAAATTTTGGGTTTATGTAAATTGCGTGTATTGGTGTTATTATGGAAGTGGGAGGATCGTCGTCGTCATGTCACTCATGCTAACCCAAAAATAAATGCATGTCCGTACACCCGATGAGGTACGCAGACACACATACACAATTGCTCGTCCGCCGGGACTCATACAGATATAAACATATGTGGACAGTATAGGATTTGACATATGGATGTATATATGGGTGTTGTTGAAATTCAAAGATTTGAAATTTAAATTAAAATTTCTCGTGAATGTTTCGTGAATGTATACATGTCAGCAATCAGAGTATTTTCTATTTTTTTTTTGAATAATATTTCCACGCAAGCACGTATATACGTGTGGTGGGGTCTGTGTAAAATTATGATAGGTAAAAATTGCTATTATTTTTTTTTTTTTTTTTTTAAAATGTTTATTTGCTTGTTTTTGATGAATGTAACTGGTAGAAATTTCAGTTTGTAATCCTTATTGGTTATTTTTTTTACACAATCTACATGAACCCAAAATTTAAAAAAAAAATCAGTTTGTCTGACGATCGCAAAAGCGTGAAACCCAGGGTCACAAACTCACATCAATCCAACCAAATATGTTAGCTATATCTCTGATATTGAGCGCTTACTAATAAGTACCGCGCCTATAATATATAAATAATTATATATATATATATATATATATATATATATATATATTCACACACACACACACACACACACACACACACACACACATATATATATATATATATATATATATATATATATATATATATAAACTATCTATTTCTACGGACAAAATGTGTAATAAGAAATAATTGTGACCAAAAAAAAAAATTGACAAATATCTCCTTGCTTAACCCTAGCGTAGAAATCCAAATAATTGCTAGAATTTAAAACAGAAGAATACAAATTGATGTGTTGCCCAACAAATCATGATACTACCTCGACAGGTGATATGAGAAGAGACAACAAGTACATGCACAAGAAGGCTCATTCGTGATTGGAACAGTTCAAGTCACGCTTAATATGAGCGCCATCGCTGTTTTTCCGTGCGTCAAGTGCATTAGAGCCGGCTTTGTAAATGCACTCAGCTAAAAACAGATCAAACGCACATACGCTGCTGTGGTCACAAGTATCTCTTTTAGTGTCGGGTATCAATTTTCATCGATCTGAACTGGAATTGAACTTAAGCCACAGATCTACGCCAACGGAGTCAAGGAGTTTTCGTTTTCTATTATCTGAATACCTTTGGGCAATTAAACGTTTTCAGAGTTTCGCAAGGGATGGGTTTTGCTTTGTGCTAGACGTGTGAAATGAAAAGAAATAGAAAAAAAAAAAAAAACGAAAGATCAAGAAATCATTTTTGAAAGGGTTAAATTAGCGTTCAATTACTAGAACAAATGTAACGATGTAAAACTTGATCCTCTTTTTGCGAGACGGTTTCAAATAAATCATTTTATTCTCACCATAACATGGTTTGGTTTTATTTAGTGGCATATTAACACTTCTATGGGTTATTTAAAACCAAAATCTAAATATTTGAACCCAATTTTATGCCTTGAACTAAATTTTAACAGGATTGTAATACTACAGATTAGATTTGTCAATTTTTCTTTGAAAATGTATTGTTTGTTATTTTCTATAAATTGTTGGTTGGTTGATTTTATTTAACGGCATATCAAACCCTATGGGTTATTTAATGCCGAAATATAAACATTTTGAACACAATTTTACAGCTTCAACTAAAATGTATTTTTTAACACAATTCTATGTCGTTAACTACAAATTAAATGAAAATCTATTGTTGGTAAATTTAAACATAAATATGTATTGTTGGTTGGTTGATTTTGTTTATCGGTATATCAGCCTCTATATGTTATTTTTTTGATGTCAACAAACACTCGTTGCCAGTTTTGCATTGCCAATCGAATATACTCGTTGTCACTTTCGTAATGCACTAGAGACATTGTAATCGCAGATACAACAATAGTAATGCCGTTGTTGAACAATACTGGTGTCAGACACCTTCGAATAACACTCGCACTAATAGTATGCTCGATAATACTTTAAGTTAATAATAACCACCGAAAAGTGGTCCGAATAAAGAAATAATATATTGAATAGAGTAGAGAAATAGTATACACTAGAAATGGTGATCCGTATAGTAATAGAGGATAGACTAGAAATGCAGATCAATTAGACACACGCTATCTCCCATATATGCGTTTCCTTTATGGTCACGTTGTCTACTTAATTAAATAATGGGATCGTCAGTGTTTGCACATCTGGCGATCTATGTTCAAACTATAGTGTCAGCAGTGACACTTTATTCCTATATAACAGTGATCTAATGCCGAAATCTAAATGTGCAATTTAATAACTGCAGCTATAGATTTTGTAAATAATTTTAGACGTTCAGAGTAAACGCTAGATACATAGTTTGGAGATAAAATGTAATGTTGGTAGTCTTAATATAAAAATGTGCTGTTGATTTTTTTTTTTCGGGGTGAAGGGGCAAGCTATTTGCCATTAGCTGGGAGAATAAAAGGTCCTACCATCACAGATAAGGGTGGACTTTGGATTAACAGCAGTTAACAAGTGGTTCCAAATTCTAATCTCTCAAAGAGAGGCCTTGCTCCCGAATGCAGTTTATCGTCATACCCAGGATGCTTAATATAAAAACAATATCCATATATATATATATATATATATATATATATATATATATATATATATATGCATTTTTCATTAAAAACGACAGACAAGGTACTACGGTTAAGTCTTTTATTTAATTTTCTCTTGTGTTCGAACAAGAGCTTTCTTTTTTTTGACAAATATATATATAATGATTTTCTAAGCCCTGCTTAGATGTGGCACAAGGCCGAACGTATGGGGAACCCAGTGAGGATCGAAATCACTACTCAGTCGTAATTGTTCTAGTGAGAAAAGCTTGCTAAAAATTACGCCACATCGAGGGCGCTTTTTTTTTCCAAAGCGTAACTTAGATGTGGCAGAAAACCGAAAGTAAAAAATACCTAGTGAGGATCGAACACACTACTAAATCGCAATTGTTCTAACGAGACAAGCTTGCAAACCATTACGCCACCTCGTGGTACCCAAAATAATGATTTTTCCAAAAAAAGCTCAGATGTGGCACAAGGCCGAAAGTATAGGGCACCCAGTGAGGATCGAACCCACTACTAAGTCGCAATTGCTTTAGCGTGACAAGCTTGCTAACCATTACACCACATCGAGGTGACCAACATATGCTTAAATATACAACTATCATGTATATTAAAACCCTAGCTCTGTTTTGATACTATAGTCATTAATAATAATGAACACGCTACCGCCCCTTGAAACAAATATTATGAATGTATGTGCTTATAAAAATCAGTAAATTTCAAAATAAGTTATCCGAAAATTCGCTTGAAAACGAGACAGCGCTAAAATTTAATTTAATTATATAATTGAAAATGAAGTTTTAGATTTCTGTTTTTTTTGAAACATGGTAATTGCACTCCATTTCTACTGTTAAATAATATAAGATTGATATTAAGAGAAAATGTCTTATATGCAGGACCTTCTCTAATAGCGATGTGTTTCTGATAATGTGATTTATATAGACTTTTAGTGTTTTCGGTAAGAATTTTCTTAAGCGTTCTTGTAAATTATGGATTGGTGTTTTTTATAGCACTTTGTTCTAATAAGTGACACGTCAGGCGTCTACCCAAGGAGACAGTCGTATGTCCGATACAGTTAATTGATTTGTGACAAAAAAAAGTTATATATATATATATATATATATATATATATATATATATATATATATACATGAATTGTAATGTGCTATTTGTGAAATCCAAGAAAAGTAACAATTTCTATTGTGATTTTTCCCGTGTTATTAACATTTTCAACCGTTTACAAGTGTAAAACCATTTTCAGGTTTTATAGTTGTACGCTTCTTGTACGCAAGCAAGAAAGAGTATCGGAAACAAATCTAGCAGAATAAGACTTACCTCTTACCTCCATTAAAAACCTGCTTGAAAAAACGCACACACATACGGGTGCACATATACAGAGACACACACATTGATAGACATTAAAAAAATCATAAACAGTACTGACACGGAAAAATATTACATACTGTCTATCAGCTTCACGTCTCAAGCGATCATCAGACCATGTGTTATTACTACGTGCACGGGCTTTATATAGAAATCACTATGTGGAAATCGACCTTTCTCAGTTCTTTAATTTCGGATTAATGCTTTGAATAATTTACGGCTCTAAACTCATGTGTGCTTATAATCTTTATTACCGTATTTGGCAGCATATAAGACGCACGGGTTTATATGACGCACCCTAATTTCGGCAGGGAAAATAATTAATTAATGAAATTAATAAAATTATTAGTAAATGGTATAGCCTAGGCTATATTTATGAGGTATTATTTTGGTTAAACAAGCCATGATTACGATTAAAAGAAAAATAATAAGAAAAAATGAACACGAGCTTATAAAAAAAATCATTATATCCAAAGTTAAGAAAACAAAATAAAAATCAAGCAATTATTACAGTGAGCAAAACAGTGCAGTTACCATTAAAATTTTATTCAAATCCATAAAATTCGTCGTCTTCGTTAACAAAACTCTGATACTCATTTACAATCCTATTATCACCGTCGTTAAATAATGCGTCATCTTCCGTTCCATTGAGGGCATTGCCACATTTTTTAAAAGATTTCACAACAATTTCTGGTCTAATATTATCCAAAGTTTGCTTCACCCATTCTCAGGCTCGTGCAATGCTGGGTCCTTTTTATTCTTCCTGTGAGGGTAAAAAAGGGGGGGCGGTGGAGTAATGGATAGCGGCTAGGATTGAGAGTCGAATTCGAATTTCAGTCAAATCCATTACATTCTCTTACGTGAAAATACCCTTGGAAAGGTATGAATCCTCCTCTTCTCCCTCTCCAGCTATGGGTAAAATGCAGGTCAGGCTTTCTTTAAAAAGAAATGGCAAACTACTACGGGGAAAAAATCTGCCTCGTCAGTCATG
>CAHIKZ030003572.1:92500-102500 GCA_903632075.3 Acanthosepion pharaonis | reverse complement strand
GTGTGTTTTCTATAAATACTTTTGTGCTAATTGTTCGGATGAGCTCTTCACTATGGTACGTAGACTTTTGGAATTAATAAACGAATTAATAGACTGGAGACAAGATACAATCAATCTACAGTTCAGATGACTAGATTACCGTATATCGCATGTGAACAGTTTATTATCCCACACTTCTCGTTTGTGGAAAGCCCTCCCGGTCCCATGCCCTGCAGCCAACTTTAATCTGCCAAACTTTAGACGCAATGTCAATCGCTATCTGCTGTCCTCTTGGTTACTTTTTTCCTCCCACTCATTAATAGTGCTCCTATTCATAATTCCTTTCACGCCCAGTAGCCCCTTGTGGCTTAAATTGTCTTACTGCCTTGCATATGAAACCTTTATATAAATATATATATATATATATATATATATATATATATATATATATATATATATATATATATATATATCTAAATGTCCGGTGTATTTGAAGAAGATTCCCTGGATTGGGGATAGGGGTCAGGGTTTAATTAAGCAGGTTAGTAAGTCGGTTTCCGGCTGTTTCCCATCAGTTGCTTTTACGTCGCATTTTTCGAACTAGGTCTGTATTTCCGTCTTTTCGCAAAGCATGTATTTTCCTACATCAAATTGAGTAATTTAGTATATGAATTTAATTGCCAGTGTGCTGCTGGTTATGTGGGGCGTACAACCTTGCATTTGGAAACTAGAATCAATCAGCATGTTTGAATCCAAAATACGACTTGGTAAGATAGATAGAATATGCTATCTTCCCCTCATGAATATGGAATCGGCTATTGCTCAACATTTAGTTGAAAATATAGTCTGCGCCAAGTTGTTTAAAAAAGAGTGGTTTAAAATTATTCATACAGCCGATTCCAGCAATCATTTGAAGATTTTGGAATCGGTCTGCATAGGATTAAGGAAACCTTCTCTCTGCCGGCAGAAAGAATTTGTAAAAATCTCTTAATCTGTTGGGGAATTTTTTTTAACTGTCCCTCGCTAATTTATTTACACGATTATTTCCCCTCCCTCGTTACAAATATATACACTTGTTTTTGTTATTTTAGTGTGTTTCCCCTCTTTTTTTGCTCTTCATTGTCGTTAATATTCTTTTCATTGATCCAGCGATTGTCTCCTGATGAGATGTTGGCTGAAAGGGCCCTAGAGACTTTTAAAATTAAAATCAATACATTCCTTGTTTATAAAACTATATATATATATGTGTGTGTGTGTGTGTGTGTGTGGTCGTCCAGACTGTCAGACAGACTGTTCCGCTGTATTACAGTTCTTCAGTGTGGCTAGACGTCCGATGCTTCAAGCCGGGATCGAAACCCGGCCGATTTCGTATCAGTCAGTGATTCTACTCCTAGTCTATCGCAAGGGAAATCTTAACGTTTTTCATGCGAAATACGTCGGTGACGCGGAGATCTCAATTCAATTCGGTCAAAGATACTTATTTATATATATATATATATATATATATATATATATATATATATATATATATATATATATATATATATATATATATATATATATATATTCATGAAGCTATATAGGCGTCAAAAAACTCAAGAATGCAAATGATTTATTAAATTCAGCCAGCAAGGTATACGTCTGTCTGTTAAATACATTTTATTATATTTTTCCAATTTTAGGATACGATTGGGATCAGAATTTTTGATAAATCGTCTGTAGTTCAGGCTTTCTTCTCTCATTATCTAGAACTGGTTTTTGCCAGGATGCTAAAGAATATTTACTTTACTATATCAAAGCCTGCTTTCGAGCACTGCATTTCAAATTAGTCATAATTAGTTAATTAGCTGTAGACAGCACGGCATCTGATCAATATTTACACAGACCATTGTTATTTTCTTTGTATCTTAAATGTTTCATACAGGCTTGACGATACCGTTTCCTGCGGCGAAATACATTCTATTTCATGATAGCTATTTCATTTGTCTTTTTCGCAACTGTGAGGTATGTATAGCATTTTTTTATTACCTACTAATATTTGCCTTACGTGGAGAGTCGTATTCTCATTGTTCGTTTTCCCTTTCTTCAATACTTCTTTCATGTTTACGCGCTTACTTCGTGATATGTTCATCATCCTACTGTAGCATTTCTTTTGTCTGTAGTTTTCTCTTCAACAGTGAAAGGATTGTCCGGGAATCCCTGCTTTACAATATGAGATAACATTTTTCAATTTTTTTTTGTTTTTCTTTTTCTTATTATTTTGCTTAGCTTGTTGAATGTACCTTTTGCTGTTCCAATACTTGTTTAGATCTTGGTGTCATAAATTCCCCTCCTCTGTTAAAACAATTCACAGATATTTAAATTTGTGTCCTCCTTTCATGCTCAGATCTCAAATTCGTAATTCGCATCTTAGGCTATTTCGCTTAGGGGAAACCATACATTCTTACAGTGGATGGTTATCTCTACAATTCATAAAATATGCAAGGGGAGAATATATTAAATATTCACTTAAGATATGCAGTGAGGCAAGATGGACTCTAATAAAGAGCAGGACAAGATGGGGTCGTAGTAGAACTGCTATCCGCTTTAGAGAATTTCAACGTAAACAGGATCACCGAAGTATAAATGAAATATACGACAGTGGTGAAATAACGGAAGACCTCAGTAGATCGATATTCGTAGCTCTACTTAAGAAACCAGGTGCAGATATATGCGAGCTCCACCGGGCTTAAGGATTCACATAACCAGACTGATAATCAGAATTATGCTGAATATAGCGCGAAGCAGAATTGTTAACAGATAGGATTCATATTTACTGATGATATTCAGTCACCCCCCACGAGGGTTTCATGTGGCACAAGGCCTTTTTAACGTGGGCATTCCGAGCCCGTGGGCTCGGCCAAAAATATTTTATTGAACCCGTATAAACGGGTTCAGGGCCGGAAACAATTTTACCTCCCTTTAAGGAGACTCCGCCCTTCGGCGTAGCCTCCTTCAGGTCCCTCCCGTCCGTAGGAAGAGAGTACAACCGAACAGTCGGTTCAGACTTGAACTACTGACTGACTCATTCATATTTACTGATACGAGCTTTGTTTTACTTGAGCTAAAAAAAACAAACAAAAAAATAAACTCTTCGAATACCGAGAAATATATGAAAATTACAACTAAGAATTAGACTTTATGCAGCTAGTGAATTACTGCATGTAAAATAAAAAAACACCCGTTTTTCTGAACTTGTAGCAGTAGTAGCAGTAGTAGTAGTAGTAGCAGTAGTAGTAGTAGGAGAAGTAGTAGTAGTAGTAGCAGTAGTAGAAGAACAAAAAGAAGAAAGAAGGAAAACTATTGATTAATCTTACGCTCGAGCGTCGAAATATGGAATAACGTTTGGGACGTTGAAAAATAGAATTCAGTTAGCTACGTGCCATGCGTAATATACGCGTAGGCGATCATGTATATTTCGATACATGACAGGCGAGGCAGATATTTTTCCCGTACTAGGAGGCCATTTCTTTCTGCGGTAGACCAGTTGCCATCCAAGGCTATAGAACCCCGTATGTCCTGCTATTTACCCATAGCTGGGGAGAGAAGAGGATTCATATATTTTCCAAGAATCAGTCAGTTATGTGCCATGTATGATATACGCGTAGGCGATCAGGTATCTTTCGATATATGAATGGTGAGGCAGATATTTTTTCCCATAGTAGGTTGCCATTTCTTTCTACGGTGGACCAGTTGCCATCCAAAGCTATAGAACCTTGTCTGCCCTGCTATTTACCCATAGTTGGGTTGGGGAGAAGAAGAGGACTCATACGTTTCCCAAGGATTCATACCTTTCCCAAGGACGTAACTGAATTTATGGATTCGACTGGAACTCGGGTCTTCGATTTATCAATCCGTGTACTGCATTTAAAATAAATCATTTACTCGTATTTCTGAAGTACTAGCAGTATAATAATAATAATAATAATAATAATAATAATAATAATAATAATGGTATGAACACCACCCAGACCCGGTTACGGAGATAGGACCTGTTACAATTCTATGGGACTACACAATACACACTGACAGAACAATCAAGGCCAACCGCCCGGATATTGTTATTAAAGACCACAAACAAAAAAAATGCCCTCCTTATTGATATGGCAGTCCCTGCTGACTGCAATGTATCTTTGAAGATATTCAAAAAGTTGTCAAAATACAAGGACCTTGAAATAGAAATCTCGAAAATGTGGCATATGTGAACATCAACAATCCCTGTTGTAGTTGGAGCCCTAGGACTGGTTGGAAAAGATTGCAGTAGACTAATTGAAGGGATTCCTGGAAGTCCATGCCTCAAGGAGATGCAAAAAATTGTTCTGACAAGTACAGCCCACACTTTACGAAGGGCTTTATCTGTGTAATTTAATTTTTTTTTTCTTTTTTGTCAGTGGAAAGTGTCATGACGCCATTTCTAACCTTAGGTCCCTGGGCGGGACCCGGAAAGAAATGTGTAAACGCCAGAAATCAAAGAAAATAAAAATAATAATAATAATAATAATCTACCATAAGTCTGTCCATTGAATACTGCTGTCATATCTGGTCTGGTGCTCCTGCTATTCATCTCAAGGTTCTTGAGAAAACCC
The DNA here is from genome assembly GCA_903632075.3 of Acanthosepion pharaonis. Classification (NCBI taxonomy): domain Eukaryota; kingdom Metazoa; phylum Mollusca; class Cephalopoda; order Sepiida; family Sepiidae; genus Acanthosepion; species Acanthosepion pharaonis. The sequence continues at coordinate 97,896 of CAHIKZ030003572.1, read as the reverse complement.
AAAGAAGAATCTAGAATGTGATGCTGACCCATCATCTCGACTTCAGTCATCTGCTCCCTGACGTGTCGTGGCTTCCCTCTCTCTTTTCTACAATTATTTACAACCGTTTTGACATGTTTTTTTTCCCCCCTGGTGACCCGACTACATGAATTTTGCTATTGGATTGGTATCTAGATCCCAATGTTGAAACAACTAAATACAACGGCCACTTCTACTCCAGCAGTTTCTTTTCTCGCACTTCGTGGCTGTGAAACTCTCCTCCGTTTGCTTGCTTCTTTGATAACGACAATCTTCAAAAATGTAAATGCAACGTCAATCGACATCTTGAATTCCGTTCATCTTTTGTCCATTTCTCAATCCTCCGTATACTCAGTCGTTTCTCTCATTCCCTGTACCCCAGCCCTGTGTACTAGTGGCACTAACGCTTTGCATGGAGTGAAATGATTCCAAAATAGAAGAATTATTGACTAAAGTTCCTAGATTCTGGAACGTAGAAAGATGGAATTATTGAATTTAAAATAAAAATTTTACTCGGATTATGAAGTAGTAGTCGTAGTAGTAATACTATTATTATTATTATTATTAGTAGTAGTAGTAGTAGTGGTGGTGAAATTAGTACAGTTATAGAAGAATTATTGACTCATGTTATAGATTCTGGATCGACGAAAGTTGGAATTATTGCTTTTAATATAAAGATTTTAATATTATTCCTGAAGTAATAGTGGTTGTAGTATTAGTACAAGTATCAACAGTAGTAGTATTAGTAGCAGTAGTTGTAGTATAACTCTTAGTAGTAGTAGAATTACTGTAAGAATAGGAAGAAGAAAAGTGTCTGGAACGTCTCAAGATGGAACTATAGTCTTTAGACTATTTCTTTTACTCCTATTTAAGAAGTAGTAATAGTAGTATTAATCCTAAGATTATTTTTTTTTAAGCATTTCACCCCAAGCAAGGCGGGAATCCACTAGGACGCAAGGGGGTTACAGAAAATATAGAGCAAGATCAGATAGAAGTGATAGAAGAGGGTTTGGGGAGAAGGGTAGTGGATAGATTAAGGCAACTGATGTCGATTGACATTACACTTGAATAGCTGGAGATTATAGCTCTCAAAGAAACTGGAATAGGGAAGGGAGTTCCACAGGCGAGAGGTGCGAGATATGAAGCTATTGGAGTAGGAGAGACGGCTACATTTAGGAGTTTCGACAGTGAAGGGGTGAGAGCGGGATGCCAGCCTCGTAGGGCGCTTGAACTCATGACGTCTGGGAACTAGCGAATGCAGCTCTTCGGAGCAATTGCCATGAAAGTATTTGTAAAACAGACAGAGAGAGGCGACGGCGCGTCTGTGAGAAAGTGACTGTAGACGAGATGCCAGAGCAAGGCCAATTATATTGCATGGTGATGATGATGATATTGTTGATGATGATGATGAGTAGGAGGAGGATTATGGCGATGATGCTGATGATGATGATATGACTAATGTGAAGTAGAGACTAGAGAAATCATTCGCATTTTTGTGTTGACACATGTAAAATGAAAATGAGTGCAACAAACAAAGACTTGCCTTGCTGATTTCTACCAATAATAATCTTCGAAAACTGTCGGACATTAAAGGAAAAAAAACAATCAATGAGAAAGGAAAGGAAACTTGCATGCACTATTGACATTGTCGTCATACGAAATTGTTCTGGCGATTAGCTTTGTATACAAAATTGTTTACTCTCCCTTCAAATTATTATCAAGATTTCGCGGCACTTCAGTCTTAAAATTTGAACGCCTTCAGTTGGATGATTAATATATAGTTTTAGAGGAACAAGGTGAAATCGCTAGATAGATCATTTCTGTCTATCGACAATAGATAGATAGATAGATAGATAGATAGATAGATAATGAATAGACTGAGAAAGAAGTGAAGGTAGGTAGGTATGAGCGAACTGATAGATAGATAGATAGATAGATAGATGTAGATGGATAGAGTTAGAGATGGGCCTGAAATTAGATTATTCATGAAAAAATTCATAGATAGATGTAAGTAGATCGATATATATATATATATATATATATATATATATACGTTGTGTAGTTAGGCAGCAATCCTTCATTTATACATGTTTCATTAAAGACTACAGAGTTCTGCGATTATGCTTTTTATTTGATTTTTCTTGTGTTCGAACAAGTGTTTTCTTTTTAGTAACAGAGTGTGTAGAAACTGATCAAATGTTCTGTAATTCTGAGCACTTTCAGCTATACTTTTAGCCATTATCAAGGATGATTTTATTTTTGTTTTTTTAACTGGATGTATGAGTTGTGTGTATGTTTCTAGAATTATAGGGATGTTTTGTTTTCCGAACACAGTCAGCACATTGTGGCCGTGTTCGTTGTTAATATTGCTGAGTGTTGGCTTTTTTCTTTTTTATTATTAAGTCTTCCATTATTTTTCATCTTTTTTTTACATGTGGATGAGGTTGTTTTTTGTATTTTTCACTACTATATTTCGAATAAAGTCTGGTAACGTTGTGGGTGTGTTTAAATGGGTTTTAACAGAGATCTGGTTGGATATGTGTAATGTAAGTCGTCTGGATAGGCTTGTAGTAGTGTGACCGATGTAATTATTTATGAGTTTGGTTTGATCAGGAACACAGATCCTTAAAAGAAATTTGAATTCATAAATAATGTTCGTCCGTTGAAATTTTGATTTTGCTGGCGTGTTCTTATTTTTGGGGATAAGGTTAGCTGTTTTAAACTTTTTGTAGTAGAGAATTAATTGGACTTTTTTGCATTGGAATTTCTTCGTATTTCCGAGAAAAAAAATTTCTGCCTGGTTAATCATGAATCGAAAGAGATACCCCCCCACCCCAAGCTTATATTAAGTATGGAACTCCAGCCAAGTAGGAAAGAGTTTTAGTTCCAAGAATCCCCTTAGTTTCTCCACAGATTTCTTTTGCGTTCAAAAGATTCCAGTTTGCAGTGAGAGTGAGCTATGAAATAAGCCCCAAGGATAATCAGTGAAAATAACTGAATTTTATCTGATGGAACCCGGTTTTTTTCATGGCTAGCTTTATCTTAGTTGTTCAAGGGTTGGGAATGTACCAAGCTATTAGCACTGACCCTGAAAGAGAAAACGAAAAATATCCTTGTTTTGATGAAAACTGTTAATTGTTTGAAAAATATTGTTCAAGTTTAATAAAACTTAATATATATTCAATGCAGGGAGTATCATCGTTTGGCCTATGGGACCAGTCAAGATCGTTCTGCAGGAGCTAGCTTAAATGCTGTCCGATAGGGTCGTTTGTTTATATATATATATATATATAATATATATATATATATATATATATATATATATATATGTGACAATATATATAGAAAATAGGAAGGAACTGGTTAGGTAAATAATCCAAAGTCCCTTAGTATTTTAGTTATTATTTTTAAAAAAATAGTGCTCGATACAAAAGTAGAGCATAAATATAATTATTTATTTAAAAATATGATTCCAAATCGCTACATAAGAGGTCTCATGTTTAAAAAAATGTAGCGATTTGGAATCATATTTTTAAAAATAATTATATATATATATATATATATATATATATATATATATATATATATATATATATATATATATATTATATTCAAATATTGTCCTCATCTTTGGCGCCATATTTATTACAACGTTTCGGCCGTTGTATATATATATATATATATATATATATATTTTATATATATATATATATATATATATATATATATATATATATATATATATATATATATATATGATGATGATGATCTGGTATTATATGTGTCCTCAAGGACAGTGGATAAAGGCGTTGGTTAGATCCAGTGAAAGGACCCAAAGAGTGTGATTTCAATACCCGGTTAATGCAGTGGAGAACTTGGAGCGGGGAATTAATAAGAGATAACTGATAACTGACATCCATTGAACATGGCACGTGGAACTAGAACAGTCTACCCCAAAGCGAAATAAAGCGTTCAGTTCGATATTCCAACCACCTGTATAAAGCGTACAACGGTCGAAACGTTGTAATAAATATGGCGACAAAGAATGAGGACAATAAATAAATAATGTAAATAGTATATATATATATATATATATGTATGTGTATGCATGTATTAATATATATATATATATATATATATATATATATATATATATATATATATATATATATATATATAGTTTTTGTTTCATAGAAGTCAACACTTAGAAGCGACAGTCTGTTTCATGTATATATGCAATCGTCAGGCCTGACGATTGCATATAACATGAAACAGACTGTCATATTACAAAGTGTTGACTTCTATGTTCACTTTTATATTTACACACGCTCTATCTCTGATATTGAGCACTTTATTCCATAAATATAGCACACCTTAAGACTATATTTCTTTATATATATATATATATATATATATATATATATATATATATATGTAAGTGTAAAGTAGGTTAATACAATATCTAAACATTATATTTTTAAAATGTGCTCAATACATAGTAGAGCATAATAATAATAATAATAATGATACAATTACTCGAGGTCGCGCCCTAGCATGTTAGAAATTTAGTTTTTTTTCCCTTATCCCTCCATGTGAGGCTATATCTGCTTTTAAACTTTAAAATAGCCGTTTATTCTCCAATTGACCACCATCGCCTGAAGAAGCACACACAGTGTCGAAACATGATTGTATTTAGGTCGCGGTTTATAACGTTTTTTTTTTTTTTTGTTTGTTTGGTTTTGTTATAATTGTTAATATGTCGTCTGAAACCTGAAATTTTATTTACTAATTATTTATTATATTTTTTTATTTATTCCTCCTCAGTAACAGTGGGTAAGATAGCCTATCGCCCTGTTCACACTCCTCCCCTGTCTTTTAAACGGGGGCAGAGTGTTATCTCTAGATTCCCGTTTGAGATTGGGTTTCCGGTTCATTCTAAAGTCTACTTCAAATCTGTACTTCTGACGTCTCCCTCTGAGCTTTGAAATTTTATTTAAATTCCTTTTGGAGAAGAGCAGAGTTTTATCCTTTGTTTCCTGTTTAGGATTGGTTGTATCTTTCCTTCTAGTGTCTACATAAGTTCTATACTTCGAACCTCTCTGCCTGATCTTTGTACTTTTTATTTACTAAGCCTTTTGAATTTTATTTTTTCTTCCTTAATAGGACTGTTAGTCTATCGCCCGGTTCACGTTCCTTCACTGTCATTGAATAGTAGGTCTTTCCTGTTTCGTTTCCTTCTACTCTCTACTTCATCTGTAGATTTCTGACACTGTATTTTATTAAACATTTATTTTATTTTATTTTATTTTTTTCTTCTCTACAATATTAATGGGTAGGAACGTCTATCGCCCGGTTCACACACCGCGTAGGTCTTTTGA